>BMAW01036531.1:132184-186325 GCA_019974015.1 Nephila pilipes
AGCAATTAAAAGCAGTAGAGGAGAAATATACAATTATATCACTTCCTTTTTCAAGGTATTCTATGAAATTTTGCTTAAAGGTAGAAGTAAGCATGAAGCATATGCTTCGCTTCGAGGAAGAAAACAGTTGCAGAGTTAATTTGAATGAATATTCTAACCGCATTTTAGAGTGTTTGAAACAACGCTGAACAAAATGGATGCCTTTTAGAAACTAGGAGAAGCTTCGATGTTCTTTCTACGAACCTTAAATGGCAAATTAAAGATGTTATACAAATCCTACAGGAGACAAATGGAGAATATATTAATACTCAAATTATTAAAGAAGCTTCTAAGATAGTGGTTTCCTCCATCAAACTGACGGTCTTAGCAAATCCTTCACCTTATTCAGCTCTTTCTCGTCAATAACCAAGACTCCAAAGGGTCGTGATGGTTCAACTTCCAACTCATGAAAAAACTGTAACTTCAGAGCTCATTAAAAGCAATTTGTCGTTTAAAATAACCAAAATTGCAGGTGAGGTGCAGTTGTTGGATTTGAAACTCCAGTAGGCTGAGTCCCTGAAAAAATATGAGGAGACCTAGGGTTAAATATCTACAGTTTATTTTGTTGGGAGTTGATGCATCATTTAACGCAGATTCTATAAAAGAGGCTTTAATTCAAAAGAATGAAGTGGCCGCGGTAGCCTAGTGGTCATGGATTCGGATTCGTGGTTGATGGTTTTCGTTCAGCCGATCGATCCTTGGCCGCTAAAGACCCGCCGGGGCCCAAATATCTCCCGTTGGTGTGGTGTGGAAGTTAGGAGAGAGGGTATCAGCTCAGGAGTCATCCTCGTCACTTTACTGAGGTTCAAAATTACGAAGTCCGTCGCCAATAGTCCTCGGGTTGCTTCTAGTGCAACGTTAATAAAAAACTAAACTCAAAAGAATGAAGTATTTAACAAGTACAGATTAAAGATTAGCTTCCCAATTAAAGCCAAACAAGGTATACATTTGGGTGATAATAGTAGAACCTAAATCTTACTACAATAAAAATATCCTCATTTTTACTTTAATTTTTTAAACGAGTCAGAATGGAATTATTTATAAGTGTCATGCTGAAACGTGGAGGATTTGGACACACCAAAAACCACTGCTCAAAGGATCCAATTTGCTACTGGTGTGGATCTAGTGAGTCTCATGACAAAACTACATGTATATAGAGATGCATAAACTGCTATGCAAATAACCAGCGTTTTGGAACTAATCACGACCTTAATCATGGATTTAGAGAGCTATACTGAAAAATCAATATTTGTTTTTAAAAATTTTGGTCGGTAACATGTTCTCATATTACAGACCAAATTCACATATTACAGAACATATGCGGATTTTGGTCTGTAATATGTTCACATTTGTTCCCATCCTGACTTCATTCATTATTTCTCTTGCTTCTTTTCATCCATGGCTGATAAAATAAATATTCTGCAATCTAATGTTATAAAATAAATATTCTGCAATCTAATGTTATAAAATAAATATTCTGCAATCGAACGTTAATCTCTCGCAGGCTGCGCATCTCTAGGCCTATGTGGTTGCTTTGGAGCTCGGATTGGACCTTTTGCCTATCCAAGATCCTTACTTTAACTTTAATAATCCTTTAAGCTCTCCCGCTGGTTAAACTCAATATTTCTCTTTAAACGAACAGCCTGATATGCCGATTTTTTTTAAATCAAAGAAAGATATTCTAAAAGGTAAAAATAAATATAAATAGTCAACAAAGTCGCCTACTCTACACAAACCTGCTGTTAGGAATATGATGAGATCGATTCCAAGACCAAAAAGTTACTGGGATGAAATTGCACTTATGATACCTTTTAAGGGTTACATTGTAATATCAATGCCTAACTTGTATTTGTTGAGTATATTATATATACACAAAAGAAACTATGCATATATATATATATATATATATATATTAGTAAATCAGAAAATACTTAAAAATTGAAATGATCATAAAATTCAATGAATACACTAAAAAAAATTGGAGAAATATTTTAAAATGCAATTTCTGGCTTTGCGTGGAAGAAAAGCGTTGTTAAACATGTTTTGAGGATCCAAACCATCCCACTCAGCAAATTACTTAACAAAAGTGGGAGAAACCAGAAATAAAATGAACAAGACCATCACTTACTTCAGAATTACATACGAAAATAATAGCAACTAAATAAAAATATCTTATTTAAAATAACCTCTTAAATAACAAATATTCGTAGTTTCAAGTACAAAAAAAAAATATAAATTTATATTATAAAGTAATTTCTCACCATTTTCTATTTATATGTGTGTGTGTAGGTATAATTTAATTGAGGGTTTTTTTTTTTTAAAAAAATCTACACATTCTTTTACAATAATCTAATTTGAGAAATATTTTCAAAGTTAAAAATCATGAGATACATCGCTTATAACTTTTATGTTGTTTCTGAATGAGACTTAAATAAACAATCAATGAATATCTATTTAGTTTTGATTTAGTACCATATAAATAAAGTAATTTTTTTTTTGTTTTCTCAATGGAATAATTTTTTTTCTAAATGTTTAAGGTTATCAAAACATTTACGCAGGTATAATAACTATAGCAGTATTAAATTCATTTAAGAATATTATAGACATTTTCCTATGAGGAATATAGGGGCCGCGGTAGCCTAGTGGTCAAGGTCGTGGATTCGAGGCCGGCGATTTTCGTTCAGTCGCGGGTTCGATTCTTGTCTACCAAAGACCCGCCATGTAGCCGGGGATGATGTACGTTAAATCTGTTCGGAGCCCAAAGATCTCCCGTTGGCGTGATGTGGATGTTAGGAGAAGGGGGGGAAGCTCAGGTGTCGTCCTCGTCACTTGACCGTGGTTCAAAATTACGAGGTCCGTCGCCAATAGCCCTCGTGTTGCTTCTAGTGCGACGTTAATAAAAACTAAACTCAAAATTACTTGATGGTCCGTCGCCACAATAGCAAAAAAGGCAGGAATCATAGTCTTTAATCCAATAAGAAACTACACTCGGTGAAGCCTTTCATTAAGGAATGGCCTGTTATTCCAATGCGAAGAGAGCATCCGTGGGGTGACCGGGTATGATAGAATAGTCCCACTGTAGTTAGTGCGTGTTGTAAGAGGTGGCTCAAATGGATACCCAGCGTCTGGGGTTATAGCTGGGCACCCTGCCCCTGGGGAATATATCAGGGGACCTCAGAAACTTGGCTTCTTTAGGTATGTACTGGAATCATGACCCCAAGGCACCCTAGTGATCGATTTCTATCCCATTGAGTTTACTGTCTTTGGTAAACATGGGTGACGCGCCACAAGAATACCCTAGCGATCCTTTTATATTTGTGACCCTCCTTCTTGTCAACCAACTCTTATATTATTTTTTCAATTTTTTTTCTCACGTCTGGACCACAGTTACATCTTGTTTGGTGCAGCATAGCCACATCTGGCTCTTGTGCTAATAACCTTAACATTCACTCCCTTGTTTTTCGCAGCATGACCACATAGGGCTCATGCGCCAATAAATTTCACTTTCACTCACTAGATAAGATATTGAATTATTAAAGAGAGTTAATTGTCGGATACATATTTTGTTTTGTAATTACGAGTGTTAAAGTATCATTTGCTTATTTTGGTTATTGCTTAAAGTTCTTAATTAACTGTTGATTGCAATAAAAAGTTTATATTGTTATTTAGAATTCGACAATTGGAACCTATTATTTTGCATTTTATTATAGATATAAAACAAAACATTGAAAAGTGCATGCATGTTGAATATTAATTTCGACCACTGTATGAACTTGTATTTCACTTCTAAACATTAAGAGGGAGCCGATTATCTAAAACTCAGCTGAAGGTATTATAAAAAAAAAGTATATTTTTTAAATATTTTGGTGTTTGCTTTTGAATTTTCTTTTCAATTTTATGTGAAACACTCGAAGTTTCCTCATATGCGTGTTTTAATATTTAAATATGTTTTAGTAAATAAGCATATTAACATGCAAGGACTTTTTTTTTACATATATTCGGATCTCGTTCTCAACGTAATTAAGATGGTGTAAAAGTTTTTTCCAAAAATTTTTAGCATCTTAAATTAGATAGCTTTGGTTTGCATTATATTATATATCTTAATTCCTTTTTTCTTTTGACAAATGTTTTTCTTTTCATATTCAACTTTTAAAAAAAAAATTTAGAAAAATTATTCCTTTAGAATTTTTTATCAAAGAATTTAAGTGAAAAAAATCAGAACAAAGGCATCAAGAGATTTCTGCTCATTATATGAATTATATAACTAATTATGATTGATATTTTTCTTAAAAATAATATAGGGTTTAAATTTTAAGCTAATTGCTTTCATTACTTTTGCTTAAAAATGCGTATGGACAATCAATGAATATTTAGTTTTTTCATACATATTTGGGGAAAGGCGGCATCTACAGCATTGCATTATGCATTAGCTTCATAAGAGTATCTAGCGAGTCGTGGACATATATTCCCATTCCGCGGTTTATTGATTGTTTATTAACATCGCATTTAGAAGCAAAACGAAGGAAATTGGCGATGGATCTCACAATTTTGAGCTTAGGTCAAGTGACGAAGATGACACCTGAGCAGATACCTCTCCCTCCACGCTTCTACACCATCCTAATCTTATTTTGTGGAGTAGTATGTTATTATACTAACTCGTGTATGTGTGGGGGATAGGGTATTGTCCTTGGAAATGGGGCTAAAAAAGTACGAGGTGTTTTGCTATTTGCCCTTCAGGGTCTTATCTTTAAATAGGCTCGATGTATACGCTCCGAGATCTTCGAAAGGAGAGGGAGGTGCTAGCTCGGTGTCATCCTCGACCCCGAGGTATCTTAGTGAACTTTTTCTTTGCCATGGGGCTTACGGTCTTTGGTAAACATGGTTAACGCACCCCTAGGTTACCCTAGCGATTCGCCCTCAGGGGCTTACCTACTTCAGGTAAGTACAGGCTTCACGAACCCGAGGGACCTGAGTGATCTATTTCTTTCCTATGGGGTTCACTGTCTTTGGTAAACACGGGTGACGCACCCCCAGGATTCCCTTGCGATTATTCTCTAATTTCGACCCTCCTGCTTGTCACAACTTTTCTCCTTTTTATTTTCCTTTCCGTCTAGATCCTGTTTGGGGCCCAAAGTCCTCCCGTTGGCGTGGTGTGGATGTTAGGAGAGGGGGGTGCCAGCTCAGGTATCGTCCTCATCACTATACTGTGGTTCAAAATTACGAGGTCCGTCGCCAATAGCCCTCGTGTTGCTTCTAGTGCGACGTTAATAAAAACTAAACTAAAAATTTCCGTCTAGATCACAGCTAACAGTTCCGATTGCTATGTCTACTCGTTTACATTCATTTTTGTTTCTCCTGTATTGAATTATTTTTTGCTCATTTCTGTTTTTGTACTTATTTGTTGCAGCATGTATTTGTTTCATTTTTGTTTTCATTTCTGTCTGTTGGCTTTGCCTATCCGCATGTTTGCCGTGTGCGGCGTCCTGTAAGGAGGAAAGTGGGATCCTGGGGATACCTTTTGCGTTCCATTTGGCCCATGCTTCACTGTAGATGGATGGCAGGAGTGACCCCGCTTCTGTCAATTGGCTAGTGGTAAGTCTGTTTGTAGTTTCATCCGCAAAGAGACACTGCTATAGAGCTAGTGCTGCAGATAAGGGGTGCATCGGGTTTCCCGGTGAATCCTCGCCCTGATGCTGCAGTGCTATATCCTGGTTGACCTTCAGGTATGTGCCGTGCCTGGCGATCGCTAGTTGTCCGGTAACTACCTCCCTTGTTGGACTCCATGGTGGGTGGAGGCATTCCAGGAGGAATAACTCCTTTATTCCATGGATCCTAATTTTAACATCTACTAAAATCGATGACATTGCTCAACATTCTCATTTTCTTATCCTTACATTACTACTAACAATAAAATGGCTCTACAATCTCCATTTGCGATACAAAATGCATTGTTAGGTATCGGTAGTGAACCGAAATATGTGAAAAAATTAAAATCCGGTGATTTACTAATAGAAACTCGCAACGCGTTACAATCTAAATCATTTTTATCCGCCAAATATTTTCTAGATTCTCCTCTTAATGTTTCTCCCCCCAAATCTCTCACCTCCTGCCGCGGCGTTATTTCTGAACCTGACCTGCTGTGTGCATCCGAAGCGGAATTCCTCGATGGATTTTCCGATCAGGGTGTCACTCAGGTCAGAAGAATTACTCTTAAAAAAGACGGTTCCACTTTCCCTACAAAACATTTAATATTAACTTTCAACAGTCCAAAATTACCCTCAACAATCAAAGCTGGTTATTTAAACTGCAATATTCGACCATATATTCCAAATCCTCTGCGCTGTTTCCAGTGTCAGAGGTTCGGGCATTCAAAAACTGCTTGCAGGGGACAATTAACGCTCTCTAGGTGAACGTCCGTTGGACACTTTTCCACGGATTGCCAACTGGACCCCAAGTGTGTTAATTGTTCCCAACCTCACACTTCAAACTCAACAATATGCCCCAAATGGAAATTAGAAAAACAGATTCAAGAAATAAAATCCTCGCGTAATATTTCTTACACAGAAGCCCAAAAATTAATAGTTCCACAACTTTCTTAAACTTATGCTCAAGCCGCAAAATCTTCCGTTTCAATATTCACCCAAACCGATCCTACTTTTACAAAAGTCATATGGCCACCTCTCAATATCTGAAGCCATTGCCATCCACACTACTACCTACATCTGGTCCACTGCCTACAGTTATTACATCGTCATCATCTTCTCAGGCGGATATTTTGCCATCAATAGTTCCTCGCAAAACAGATGTATCTATGATTACTCCTATTCTCCATAAAGTTCTTCCTGCCCCTCGAAGTTTCCCATCCTCCTCAGCATCTATTGGTTTTAAAACATTACCCAAAACGAAAAACAAATTAAATCGCCTAAACCGAAACATTTCTCATCCTTCTACAAATAATAAACCGAAAATTAATATTAAATTGAATGCTTATAAACCCAAAAAAAGTTCCCTTACGCCTGATCTTGGAGATGAAGATAATTGTATCTTGTATCATGTTGATGATTCATGGCTAATGGATGTCATGGACGAGATCGAAAACACCAAGTTCGTGAAACAGAAGAAAACAAGGAATCGGTCTTGGACTTTGTTTTGCGTTAGGCTTTAATTCTCATACTTTTTTGTATTATTGATTTTAATCAAATGTTTTAACATTTGAAAAAAATACTTATCAGATTAAAACTTTTAAGATTTTAATTAGCCCTCTTTTAACTTAATGTAACTTCGACTTCACTTGTATTCCGTTTTTAAATGACTCACATGAGGTTTGGCGCAGCATAGCCATAACTGGCTCTTGCGCCATAAAATTTCAATATCACTCACTCAATCACATTACCCTAACGATTCTTCTCTATTTTCGACTCTCCTTGTTATCAAACAATTTTTTCCAATTTTTCATTTTCACTCATCTAGACCATAGTTATATCTTGTTTAGCGTAGCGTAACGTAGCATAGCCATGTTGGGGTCTTGCGCCATTAAATATCACCGTCACTCACTAGCGCTGCTAGTGATGATAAACATTTTCCTCCAGTATTACCTGTTCAGCGGGATACCCGATTGCAAAATAAAACCAATTAAAAACACATGCAATGAAATATTTCTGCTTCAATTGCAGGGAAATGTATAATTTTGAGTTACAATAATAGAATTAAGAAACTTTTTAATATCAAGAAACTCTCACGAAAACGCTTTCAAACACATTCTCAATGCCATTAAATTCAAGGCAAAATTTTTATGATGCAGGTGCATAAAATTAATTTTTTTTACGATGTAGGAGCTTAACACGAAATATTAAAATACGCATCTCTCTAATTAAACTATAAGTATATTAAAATACTAAAAAAAAAGGTGGGGTGGGGAGAATCTGATGTACAAAATTTGATTACTATGCGTGCGAGCATACTCAAGAAATAAAATATTTTACTATAATTTATAAATGCAAATGATCAGCTGCCATATATAACTGTACTAACCCAGTTACAATTATTGGTTAATCACGTGGAGTGTTATGGCAGTTAGTAGACTAAGGGAGCGGCTCATGTATCTTCGTCATAATTTGACCGATGCTCAAAATTACAAAGCCCGTTATTGGTCCATGTTGTTCTAAAGTGAGGTTAACTTAAGTCATCCCAAATCCTCAATTGACCCCTTGAACGTCGTTCAGAATTAATAATTTCGTCTTCAGCAGTTTATTGGACAGCTCCTTTGCACAGTTAATGGTATTAAACTAAGAATCAATAATAATCTTCAATTCCAATAAAAATAAAGTAAATAAAAAGAAATTTCATAATTATGTGCTCTAAAATGTAGTAGAAGTAACAAATGAAGTAGTCCTAAAATGCAATGGCTTTCAAGAATTAATCTGTCATATGGGTATCTCTGTTTTGTACTTTTTGTGGTATGAACAGATATCCTGGCAAATGCATTATGAGATTATTCGATCGAAAATGACAAATTGCGTCATTTCTGCTTTCCCAGTTTTGCGACACAGACTGTTCAAGGCGCCGATATTCGGTTAACCATGTAACTCTTGTGGTAGGATATACCAAGTGACAAATGGAATCCATTTTTTCTCACTTTCTTTATCGCCATTCATATATTAACGCTAAATAATGACTGAAAGCAACGGGCGTTAGGTAAACAATTCGCAGATTTCGTCTTTAATTTATTTAGATACTGCGTTTTAAAGACAGGCTACTGCGAAACGCAGAATACAAACAAATAAAAATACATGTCATGAAAAAGGCACTTTTCTCGTGTTTTCCAAGCAAGTGAAATTCAGAAATTTTGTCGGGTACACTTCTCTGTAATTGAATGACTTTTAGCAATCTTTTTTGAGTCGTATTTGTGATGGATGAGCACAAATCACTGCTGCTTTTAGTGTTTTTCAGAAATTGGAGGGAGGTGCCTGTGTTTAACGATTTAAAGGCTTCTCTTTGGAGGAATTTTTTTGTCACGATCGTTGCTTTTAGTGATTGCTTAGAAAGAAATCTTTCTTTTTTTTTATGGAGGATAAGATTTTGCACTCTTCGTTAATTCCTAAACTGCTTTTGAAAAAAAAAAAGATATCTTAAAAATTAGCTGTTGAAAGGTTATACACATTTGTGCCAAAGGAGAAACGAGGCCTAATACAAAAAAATTCAGTGTAAGGAAATAAGTAAAATTTCTGCAGTAAGTGTATGGTTTGGCTTTGTTAAATAATCGCCACACCAACCATTTCTAAGGCCGTAAGAGGTTTATTTACTACCAACTTCATCAATTTTTAAGCAGTAAATTTTAGTATGGAATGAAGAAGGTATTATTTTTTAAATCTTAATGAAGATATTGTTTATAAATCTGTTTCTTTTCATTTAATGCATCCTAAAAAGAAATATGTAAAACGTACAATGACTTTTAAATAGCATCCAATGGGCAGTGATAAACATACTTCTTAAAAAAAGGAGTCTTAAAAGTCAAATTAATTTTACTCAATAAGTGAAATGAATTTCTTTTCTTAAATAATTCTCAATGATTAATATATTTTGATATAGATTTATGCTAGAATAAATTGGCTATATATAAAGGGTTAAAACAGCATGCAGAGTTATTGGAGTCGAGTCGAGTAGTGTGTTTGCGATCTGATTCCATCGAAGACCGTCAGTTTAGAGCTATATGAGGGCTGTTAGTGACAAACTATGTAATTTTGATTGTCAAGGGAAATAACAGGGATTGCCAAACATTAAATTCCAATCCGTTCTATTCCTTGCGCCAGTGGCTCTCAATCCGTGGTTTGCAAAACTCAGGTGCTTTGTGAAGACACTTCAAGTATTCTGCGAAAAAGTTATGCACACAATTAAAAATACTGCAGAAGAAAATTCAATAATGCAATACATTTTTTATGAGATTGTAATCTACAAACACGAATGATAAACTTTTTAATATTATATGAGTTATCGAAAACTTAGTACAAATCTAGTAGCTATGGAAAATGCTATATGTTAGATTGAATGGTATGAAAAACTAAATAGCACGACAGTTACATCCCAATGATTGTCAGGGGAAGGAATAATTCGGAGAAATTCTGTATCTCTTTTGTGAAAGATGAATACAAGGGCGGAGCAAAGAAAAATAAAATAAAATAAAGCATTGTTTTTCACGTCATATCTTTATGGGAAAGTAATTTTATCGATGGTTAATATAAAAAAACCCGTAAAAACACTCCTGGGAAATATCGGAAGAGATTCAAACTGCTTAATGATTTATTCGTACCAATGTTGCTGATATCTGCGAAGTTCATGCAGCGAATTAAATTTGAGAATTTGTTTTAAATGTTGTAACACTAATTAGTTTTTAAATAAATACATTTGCATCAATGAATATCGACATTTTACTTTGAAAAAGTAAGACTTTTAATAAATTACACTTTTACTTTGATTTATTAAGTCACATTTTTATTTTAATTTATTTATAAAAGTAACTCTTTGAAACAAGCGTGGCCAACCCTGCGATTCTCTATATAAGATTCCATTTTTTTCTCCTCAATGAATTATTTTTATGAAAAATGCCTTTTTTTCATTGCACTCTTGCTTTCAAAATAATTGACCACCCTTGCTTTTAAGTATTTACTCCTTTGTAAGTGTTCAGTGCAAGAAAAAAAAATTGGAGTTTAATGCTTTCCGACTTCAAAAACACTGAGAAGCACTGTTTTACACTGTTTATTAGGAAAGGAAAATATTCATCAAGCGATAATAGCTTAAAAATTACGAAGCCTCTTGTTAAAGGTCTTCAATTAGGTGTGAAGTGATATCAATTCTGACAAAGCCAAGCCCACTGTGTAATTTTCATTGTGATTCTAATTAAAAAAATCAATTGTCCAATGGTTACTGACCTTGTAATTTTGGGCTAAGAAATTTATGCTCATTTTGTTCACGCATTGTTTTCATCTCCTTTTCCTACTGTTTGTCGTAGTATTTTCCATTTTGAATTTTCAATCTTTGAACTAATCTATGTAGCATTCGATTTGTAGACAAAGTGTTCAAATGTCACAGCAATTTGATCGCATACTTGCAGGATAGTGGGTTAGAGTCTCCATATCATTGTACTCTTGCGTGGGATAAAGGGGTTTCCAAACTCAAATGGCCTTGGAAAGTCTTGAAATAGAAGTGTGAAAGTTTGAAGATGACCTAATCGACCTAATATCTCGACCTAATGTCGAGATATTAGGTCGAGCGTGTCTTTATAAGATAGACTTATCATTTTTTTCAAAGTCCATTGACCGTAATCCATTATCAACTATAGGAAAGAAAGGTTTGAGGACCATGTTAGATGTCGTTCTAGTCCCTTAACTATGGTTCAGAATTGCGAGGCTCATTGCTAATGTTTCTTGTGTTACTTTAGTGTAACGTTAACGAGAAAGATACAAAAACTATTTCAACCATTAAGCAAAATAAAATTTATTAAATATGACTTTTTTTTATTTATGACTTATCTCTTCATTTTGCTAATGTACTAACTCACCGAATCAAAATATAATTTGTTTTATAGTTCTATATCAAGATGAAAAAGAACATTTAACGAAACATAAGCATATTAAGTAAAATTATTCATTAAAAATGCGAATGTATAAGAATTTTTTAACATTTTGATACCAAATGAATAAAAGTAAGTTTAATTTTTCAGGAAAAAAAGTTTTAACATTTAACATCTTGCAAAACCCTATATAATTAACTGTCAAAGCTTATGTTTAAATTAATTTTTCTCGGAATGTGATTTTTAAAATTTGTGCTGCAGACAGTTTCAATATTTAATATTTTTAATGAAATTTTTTCAGGACAGTTAATAAATATTATTCTCTAAGCTCTCTATCCAGAATTTGTTTGAAAATAATATTTTTAAAAGTTTGTGTAAATAATAATATTTTTGTTATGTAAGCAATATTTCTATAGGAGATAGCACATCATACAAATTTTGTAAGTCTCATGTGTGTTAAGTTTAAATTTATATTGAAAATAGCAACACACATTCCAGATTTATTAATTTTAAAGTGTAAAATATAAAGCTGGTACTAATGCATATTAGATGTTAAACAATTTTTATAGACTCGATACTTTTCATATAATTTTGCGCACAGGTTACCCTAGCAGTTTTTTCTCGACAAAATTGCTTCTTAAATAATAATCATCAAAAGTCAATTTTAATATTTTATAAGACAAACTACATTATGTATTAAAGCAGAATTTGTATTCATCTAATGAAAAAAGGCTTACTTATGAAATGAATATTTTATGAGGTATAATCTATTGAAAAAACATCGTTCAATGCCTTTAAACGCAATTTTAAGAATCTAGTGTCCTCTTAGTAACAGTATCTGATTTTACATTCTAATTAAGGCATTATTAATAAGTCACTTACTGAAATTGACGACAGTTCATCATTACATCAGCAACATTGCTTTCTCTTCTATTTTTGACCACACTTTTATTACCTTCAACTGTGTGTCAGTTTGCTCATGGTACAAATCTTTTCATCAATTTTACATCCACTTCTTGATATCCTAGAACCTTGAAACTTCGCACACAAGCTCAGTTTGGATGATAATACAGTATTCAATTATATAACTACAAATAAAATAAAAAAAATTGCTAAAATATTTTTGAAAGAACAAGTATTATATAGGATTTTGTTTAAAAAAACAGACACTTCTATTAGGCGAAATATAAAAAACAATTATTCCGCCAGCAAGAAAATGAATGAAAATATACTGAAAATGATAATTAATCATTATCATATATAAAAAAAAGTGAAAAGTTTTCAATCCAGCTGAAAACGTTTGATTAATTAAATTGTGCATACTCCTACTGTCTGTCTAATTTATGATCGAGTACAACATTTTTTATTTTTAGTCAAAGATTTTCAGCTGGATTGAAAACTCTTCACTTTTTTAAAAATTTATGATGATGATAAACTGTCATTTTTAAAATATATATTCATATAATTTCTTACTGGTCACAGAAAAAAATATATATTACATTTTAATTTCTTTTTTTACTCTTTTATCACGTAATCTCACTGGTTTTTAAAATTATATATTATTTACTCTGTATTAACGAAAATCATTTAAAAACTGATAACAGTTCAGTTAAAAGTAACCGAACTACGTACCTAAATTTCAAATTCTAACCTTCTCCACCTTAAAACTCCAATGACTGGAATTGCTGTTATTATTTGACACAACGTACTTTACTCACGGGTCATTACAACACCATCTTCTGCAAAGACGTTACAGTGCAGTCTTTAAGGACTTGTCTGAAAAGAGTTTCCCAGCTTAGCTTAGTTCTGGATGAAGAGCTGTTAAAGATGATTCTCTTTGCGAGTCGCGTAATTTACGGTCTTGGCAATTAAGGAGATAATTTCAATGAGCCTCAGAGTTTTGTAACATTGTTTTCGCTGAGTGAAAGTGATGTTATCGTGGATAAGGGTGAATATCTGTTGTAGTGTCATATCCTGAATGGTCTCATGTATTTTTGGGGAGCTTGCGAAAATGATTATATTATGAAGAGGATTTCGAAGTAATTTATTTCTAGGGTCTTGTGTCAGGGAATTTTATGGATATTAAGGAACTTATTTCTGCTTTCGTTTTTAAATGATTTCATAAATTAGCATCTTGAGGAGAAAATAGTGTGCATCGGACTGACGGAAGTACAAAATTCTAACACATTTAACAAATTAGAACACATGTCTTCCTCAGAATTTTTTCTCACATATATCGCAATCATCATTAAATATCTAATACATTACCAAGTTAGGATTTCTGTGTTGTGTTTACTCGGAGGTCAACAATTTTTTTTTATTAAAAACAAATAAATCATTTTGTATATTACTTACTTTCTCTGGAATTTTGCATTAAATAGCTAATATATCCATTACTATAAATCTAGCAGCAATCATAATTACTGCCCCAGCATGAACATGATTTGATATCTACCTGCTTTGTTAGCAAAGCTCTAAAGTCGTTTTTAAGAGTTGATATTTTTTTATACCAATTTCTTAAAAGGAAAAATTTCACCATTGTTCTGATTATCTTATGGGGCCGCGGTAGTCTAGTGGTCAAGGTCGTGGATAGCGGCTGGCGGTTTTCGTTCAGTCGCGGGTTCGATCCTTGGCCGCCAAAGACCCGCTGTGTAGCCGGGGCTGATGCACGTTAAATCTGTTCGGGGCCCAAATTCCTCCCGTTGGCGGGTGTGGATGTTAGGAGAGGGGGTATCAGCTCAGGTGTCATCCTCGTCACTTGACCGTGGTTCAAAATTACGAGGTCCGTCGCCAATAGCTCTCGTGTTGCTTCTAGTGCGACGTTAATAAAAACTAAACTAAATTGATTATCTTATGGCGTTCCACTCTCAAGTCATTAGTGTAAAGCTGAAAGCGCGTATACTTCAGTTAGATTAGATTATAACGTTTAATCTGAAATAAGATATATCATTAGAAAGAAAAATTGTTGCTTACTTATCTATGGCAGAAAAGTTTAATTCAGGAGATCATATGTGAGATGGTTTTAAGAGTACCTGTTTTGGAAGACTGATGACATTGCTAAGGGCAAGTTGGTGTTGCTATTGTTTGCTACCATCTATTAAACAGCGCCAAAAGATATGTGACACCGAATCATGGGTTAGATTTGAGTTGAAAGCCATTTGCTGTCAGTTCAAAATTTAATTGTTATTGTAACGAGTCGTTGTCATTTTGCGTGGAGCTTATACCGTTGATAAGATATGGATTCATCTTTATATACGGGAAACCAATAAGCGATGAAAGCAATGGATTGATACTGGGACATCTGCTCCAATGGAGGTGGCCTCACCGGCGAGGGAAGTTGAGGCGAAGATGCTTTGGAATGCGAAGAGTTTGTCACACACATGGACTTCTTAGGAGAAAGAAAAAACGATCAATAGACAATAGTACAATGAGTTACCAAATTCCCATTTTCCATTCCTTATAACCCATTTCCGATTCCTAGCTCGGAGACTTTTTTGAACCATCCTAGTATACAATAAGCACATATACTAATTCTAAGTTAACTAAAATGAGGAAATAAAGCATTTTTTCTACTAATCTCTTAATGATATTAGTCATGATATACTTGTCTGTTGATAAGTTTTATTAGCTCAAAGGTCACGTGTGGCATAGCTATTGAATTATATTAATTTACTAGTAACTAAGTGTATCATGCAAACGATTGCTACGAATATATATCTGTGATTTAGAAGTAAATTGGTGGAAAGAAGATAAAGAAGAGTATTAGATGAAAAGAAGGAAATTCAAAAATTGGGAAAGTTAGTTAGGGCATCCCACGGATGTGTCACCTGTGTTCGGTTATGATACAATTAATGAAAGAAATTGTAACATACCCAAATATTTGAGATTTCTTTGCATATATTTTTAAAAAATTATTCATGAAATATTGATTATAATAATTTCATATAAATTCTGCTATTAATAAGATTTATCTCTTACTTTCGGGAATGCTTGAACCACCTTTATAGAAATTTACAAATTCATTAAATTAACTGTTCTTAATAAAATATAGTGTAACTGCATCTATAAAGATCTTCATTTTGCTTTGATAAATGTGATGTAACTTTTTGGTTTTTACTCCTTTAATAAAATAGTATGTATTTACTTGTTTTCTAAGGTTAAGAAAGCCCAAATGCTTTCAGATTTTTATATATTGGTAATTTTATAATACTAAATAAAATTCTGTATTTTGATATACTTATCACAACATAAACATTACCATAGTTAAGGTAAATACGAAATTCTAAATTTTCAATTTCGTTTGATATTCTATTTCTTAATATATTTATCAAAAATCATAAACCTTACTCCAATTAAGGTAAGTACAAAATTCTAAATTTTCTATTTCATTTGATACGTTCTATTTCAGGGAAAAACAATTTCAAAAATTAATTTCGCGACATCTTTCTCTCGAATTTCAATGCTAACAACTTTTTTCTAACTATTTTTATTCGTTGATTTCCATAAAACTTAAAACATTTAAATTTCTTTCTGGCATGTGTCTTAGAAAGGAAAAGGTTCAATCAAGATGTTTGTTATTGTGTTATTTTTAACTGTGCTTCGTTTTCAAACGTACAAAGTGGTAGAAAAGAGAAATGAGCTAGAGTGAATGAATGAATGAGTGAGTGAGGAGAGTGAATGTGATGAAATGAAAGAATGTGAGATGAGGATGCGAGAGTTTGAAAGGAATTTAGGGAAATTGCCATTCTCGAAAGGGATAAACTCCCCCCTCCCCTACTTTTTGAAATGTTAGGCAAAACAGTAAATGAATCAATTGTTGAGAAAGGAGTAATTTTTCTTAGCGAGCTCACATTCTCTTGGAGAAAGCCTAAGAGACTGCTGTCAATAGGCAGGGAGACTTTACTTTAACTTTAAAATAAAAAATTCTGGAACATTTAAATTTTAAAGGTGAATATTTTCATTATATATTTCCTTTTTTTGGCTAATATTTTAATTATTGCTACTTCAATAATTGAGTTTCGTCCTAAATAATCGTTTATTTAATAAAAATTACTAAGCTACAAACTAACTTTGTATGAAAAGGAATAATGCATCTAACTTGAAAAAAAAAGTTACCAAGTTAAAAGTTACCAAGAGGTAAATTGTTTCATTGTCACATCAAAAAATTACAATATTGTTAAGATAAATGTAAGAAACAAATGAATATTTTTATAAGAATATTAAAACACCAATATATAGCGCTTTACTTGCCACAAACAAAAAAATACAATGTCATTGGTTAATATTAATTTAAAACGATGATTATTTCTTCTTCTTTGAAGAAAATTCTTTTGAAGGGAACAATAGTGTTTGTAATTTAGCATCTCGTATAGCGAACAACACACACGAAATTCTTTTTTTTTGTTTGCTAAAATACAGCTTGTAGCAATTTTTTAAAATTGGAAAGAGCATTCATAAAAATGAAAGTTTTGATTCCTAGTACATTTTAAATAAATCTACGAATACATTTTTCTCAGATTTAGTACATTTGTATGCTTAAATTTCCTTGGACTTAGGATAGGCATTGGAAGAAAATAATAAAGACGTTTCTTTTCTTTTTACCGATTTCTCAGTAAATACTGGTTCAAGCCTGGTGCCACTGAACACCCTCCATACAGTGGCACTGATATTAAATATATCAAGACTGCAAGTCCTCGCATAGGCGGGATGTGAAAGTTTAGAGAGGGATGTGTTTGCTCAGGTGTTTCCTCGTCACTTGACTGAGGTCCAAAATAAAGAGGTTCGTCGCCAATTGCCCCAGTGTTACTTCTAAGAACGACGTTAACAAACAATAAATAAATCAACTCTGTAATTACTAGAAATTCGATACAACATATTTTTGTATTTTATTTTTCTTTCATTAAAATAAATTATACAATGCCAATACCAACTTAACTTAGCCACGGTAGCGTAGATGTCATGATCACAGACTCGCGGCAGGCGGTTTTCGTTGAGTCGTAGGTTTGGGCTTTGATGCCACTTTCGACACGTCGTGTACCCGGGGCTCAAACTCCTCCCATTGACTTGGTGTGGAAGTTAGGAGAGGGAGTATCAGCTCAGGTATCCGCCTCATCACTTGACCGAGATTCAAAATTAAGAGGTCCCTTGGCAACAGCCCTTGTATTACTTCTACTGCGACGTAATTAAAACTCACCAACCTACTCAACTTCGGCTAACGGTTGACATAGAACATTTGTGTTTCAAGGTATCCCATGATTTGTATAGAAAATTAGCTCTTTAATTTTATCGCTTACACTCTCAAAATTATATTTCATAATGCACTGTTCATTTTAAGACTTTTGAGGCAGCACAAAGTTTTTAAGTTTTTATGTGAATATTTATATTTTTTTAAGCCAAATGTGTCTAAAATTAACACTTACTTGGGGTTTCTAACAAATTCAACCTATTTCGATGCCTCCAATAAATAAAGTTATTAAATATGTAATGAAGTACATGAAATGTGTATATTTATTATATTATATAAGCATAATCGTGCTGTATAAAAAATGTATACAACACTCAATAGTGTGTACAAGTATTATTAATAAAATTCAGTCTCAAAATGATTTAAATATTTTCAATTTTTTAACATTTTACGGGTTTCAAAAATAATTATAAGTTAGTTTTCTGATTAATAATAGAAAAGATTCTCTTCTCAAAACAGTATTGATGAAATAATGCTAAAAATTTCAGCACTGAAGAGGTGGAAAGTTTAGTAATAGATTAAATCAATAGATGTCGCTGCTACATTTTAGAAGTTCTAAAAGGCAAATCGCCCAATACGCAGAAAGATTGTTAGTATTCAATCTAGGTTAATAAATAATTCAAACGCTGTTTAATTTGAGGTAAGAAAATAAAAATAGAGCATTTTGAGAAATTGTAAAATCTCAGCTTTTAAGTGTATTTAGAGATCAATCATTGTGGGAGAGAGATTGTTATATCTCTTTATACTAATTTTAGTGACTAAGCGGGATTTAAAGAAGAAATGGAAATTTCTGCACATTCTTCACAAAATATTATGCAAAAAGTTTAACACTTCTATGTAATGTATTACAACTCCTATTGTCGACCATGTTTTCTTCGTTTACTTCAAGTTTGCGTCCTGTTTCCACTAAACAGTCGTGTAAAGTCTGATGCACGCTACCTCTGTTGGACTCTTGAGTCCTCACTTAAGGACGTAATGTGGAAAATGAAATGAAATCTCAGGTTTCACCTGACCGTGATTCTAAACTACGAGGTATAATGGCTAAGGTTAGTGAACCTTGTATTGTGCTGATGGTTTTATTAACGTAGAACTAAGAAGCAACATCAGGGCAATTGGTGACGAACTTAGAAATTTTGAGCTTCAGTCAAGTATCAAGGACAACATCTGTACTAGCACTCTACTTTCTAATCTTCCGCAACGCGTGAAAGTGAGGACGTAGAGCCTCGATAGATTTAAAATGCATTAGCCCGCTACACGGTGGGTCTTCTGTTGCATCTGGAATCGAACTTTCGACTCAACGTCTATAACGCCCATCACGAGCTCTCGACTCTGACCCCTCAACTACTATGTCCTTGCGTTGGGCAGAAAAATGCATCAGGATAATGTTCGAAATACAAACAAACAAATTGAAGCTTCTTAAATGCTTATATTAGAAAATTAGTTTGGCCGCGGTAGCCTAGTGGTCATGATTTTGGATTCGTGGCCGGCGGTTTTCGTTCAGTCGTGGTTTTGAGTCTTGGCCTCTAAAGACCCGCCGTATAGCCGGGTCTGATGCACGTTAAATCTGTCGGGGCCGAAAGTCCTCCCGTTGGCGTGGAGTGGAGCTTAGGAGAGGGGGAAGAGTCCAGCTTAAGTGTCGTCCTCGTCACTTGACCAAGGTTCAAAATAACGAGGTCCGTCGCCAATAGCCCTCGTGTTGCTTCTAGTGAGACGTTAATAAAAACTAAACTAAACTAAAACTAGAAAATTGTTAAATATTCATTTTATTTCGGAGCCTAAATCTGCATTGTGTAGAATGGTGCGACTTTAATGACATTATTTTACCGCTTTTCTTGTTTAAAATTTACTCACAGAAAACATTTTAATAAAATTGATTCACTGATTGTTTTTTCGATGGAATTCTTTTTTAAGTGATGAAAGGAACAACTGGGGGCTCAAAATGGATGTATTTTGTTATAGATATTAATTTAAATGAAATTTAGAAAATAAGGATGTTGTTTTTATTTCTCTGGTTGGTTTTGGGTAATGTGTATAACTGAAATATCTCTTGTCATAACGTGTCCCGTATCGCTTCATTTAAATTCGAGTAAATTATATGCTGAGAAGATTTGTAAGGTGTGAATAAAAATTTTATACATGAAAGCTTAAAAAAAGTTAATTTATATAGAATAAGAAATCGATTGAATACGTTGATTAATGAAAAAATATTAAATTTTAAAAGAGATATCAGAGACCAAAACACAAGCTAAAAGTTTAAGAATAATGTGAAAAAAGTTTTTTGTTGAAAAAGTACTATAATAAATGTTATTATCTACCACTGGCAAGAAAATAATTCTAAACGAAAAATATTGCAGGCATGTACCACCTTTCTTAGATAAAGAAAACATATTACTTTTCAATGATTTTTCATTTTGAATGCATTCAGTATTCACAGAATAAAACTTTTTGATTTATTCTCTTTATCGAGATAATTAAGTTTCAGCGCAAATAAATTTTATAACGACATTAATTTATTTGCAGTAAAAATATCATAAACGACTTTTTCGTTCATCATGATATTTTTTAAGAAAAATTTCCCAAATTAAACTAAATATTCGGAGCGGTTTCCAAAAAAGAGATTGCACTACACAGAATTCAAAACTCTTTATTATTGATTCAATATAAGATCGTCTGAGGAATTTTCAATTTGTTTGCTTAATGATAAGTAGAAATTTTGTGAAAACTGTTTTTTTGAATTTTTTAAATTTATGTGGAGCTATATTTAAATATAGCTGAAAAATGTTAAAAAAGTTTTAATAGTTCAAGGAAATTATAAGCCTTTTCGGAAACATTTTGTGTATGTTAAAAATAATAACTGTGTCAATTTCCCCGATGAACTTTATTTATATTAAATAACAAAAAGGAAATTTTTTTTTACATATTGAATACTATATTCATTAAAAAGTTAGAGTATCCAGTAATTTTATTGGTTTTATTTCCAAAAGGTACAAGCGTATTTTTAAAAGTAGTTTTGATTGTGATTTTGTGCGTTATTATGAATATATGGTACAAACTGCAAAACTATTTTAGTTTAAAAGAAAGCTTTGACTTTTAAACATTTATGAAATAGCAATTAACTTTCCGACAGTAAGACCGGTGTGGTGAACGGGTATGACAGATAGTCCCACTGTAGCTCGTGCAAGTCGAAAGAGGCGACTAAAATGGGTACCCAGAGTCTGGGGGTATATCGGGGCACCCTACCCCTGGGGATTATATCAGGGGAACTCAGGGACTTGCCTTTTTTAGGTTAGTGCGGGCATCATGACCTTGAGGCACCCGAATGATCTTTTTATTTCCTATGGGATTTACTGTCTTTGGTAAACACGGGTGACGCAACCCCGGGTTACCCTAGCAATCTTTTTCTATTTTCAACCCTCCTTATTGTCAATTAGTTTTCGTCTTTTTCATTTTTTTTCACGTTTGGACCACAATTACATCTTGTTTGGCGCAGCATAGCAATATCTGGCCGTTACGCCAATAACCTTAACTTTCGCTCACCCACTTTTTCCGACAGTAAATATATTGCTGAGTTTCTTAAAATTTTAATATCGAAATTGCGTTTAATTTTACCAGGAAAAGAATATTGTGGTAATGTCTAGTTTCACTTGGATTAATACTCTTAAAAATAACAATGCGTTTTTTGTTACTGGATTGAAATTCGATGGGTAATTTATTCCTCATATTAGTATTCTGTGAGGAAACAGGAGATATTTGGATACTGCTAACAAAAATGACAGAAAAATATTTTGGAGATATAATTTTCAACTTTTTTTTGGTTAAAATGAAACTCTTTGCTATTGTGGTATATACTCAATGAGAGAACTAACGATCAAAAAGAAAAAAAAAATGTGTGAAAAAATGTAAAAAAAAAAATGTGCATGAAAAATTGACTGTATTATTATGTATGTTTCTCTCTCTATATAAAATATAGAATCAAATTTTTACAGATATACAATTGACAAAACAAGTAATAAGAACACAGTGAAAATCCGACTTTTCAAGCTAATGAAATGAAACAAAATGAATAACAAACTTTTATAAGTTAGCATTCACAAGATAGTATGTAATAAGGAATATTACATATTATCTTGTAAATACATAATAAAATATTTAAAGAAATACAAAATTTTTGAAACAGAAATAGTAAAATTAGCACTGCAAAAAAAGTCTTAGAACAGAAAAATGTAGTATACAAACTACAGCGAATGGTGACATCATAAATTTTCAAGATCACCCTCGTATGACTTTCTGCCAAAGACGCTTGTTTATATGCTTTCAAATCATTTAAATCAGATTTCGAGCAAATGTTCTGTCATGGCACCTAAAATAAAAGAAATTTCACTTAGGAAGAGGGAACTGCACTATAGTGGCAAAACGTTATGTGGAATTTCAAGAGTTAAATATTTCATTCCGTTCAATTCCTAATACGAGTATTATTAAAACGAAAAATAAGACTGCTTAGTTTAGTTTTTCTTATTAACGTCTCTAGGAGCAACACGAGGGCTATTGGCCATGGACCTCGTAATTTTGAATCTCGGTCAAGTGACGAGGACGACACCTGAGCTGGTACTCCCTCTCTTAATTTCCACACCACGCCATCGGGAGGACTTTGGGCCACTACAGATTTAACGTGCATCAGCTCTGGCTACACGGTGGGTCTTTGACAGCCAAGGTTTGAACCTGCTACTGAACGAATACCACCGATCACGAATCCGAAACCATGACCACTAGGCTACCGCGGCCATGAAAAATAAATCTGGTGTGGTGGATAATAAGCCGACAACAGGAAAAAAAGACTGAGAGAGAAAGACTGCAACTGGTGAAAAATGCTCTGAAAATTCAATCGAAAAGTGCTCAGATGCAGGATTCATCAGGAAAGACATTAGGAAGGAATCAGCATCAGGAAAGACTGTAATATCTCAGACACTTAGAAATGTTTTGCATGACGCATGCGTAAAAAGAAGACGGCAAGGGAAAAAAATATATTTAAGAAGTTAATGAAAAAAAACGATTAGATTTAGCTAAAAATTACAAGGACAAAACATTAGATTTCTAGAAAGATGACAATTTTTCCGACGATAGCAAGTTCGGAATTTTCAAATCAAAAACACATCCTTACAATTTGGAAGGGAAAAATACCGCATTGAAACCTAAAAATATGTTGAAAACTGTAAGACATGGAGGAAATAATGTCGTGGTCTGGGGCTGTATGGGTTACAATGAGGTTGGAAATCTGCAAATTTTTGACGAGAAAATGGCAGCCTTGACATACATTGATGAGTTACGCCATACACTGAAAGACAATGTAAGGAAATTAGGATTGGAGGAGACTTTATATTCCAACTTGTGGCATTTACTTGACGTGCAAATGAGACATTGCTCAATAACTAGCAAATTAAGACTGAAAGAAGCTCTAGGGAATGCATAGAACACCATATCTCGAAATGTGAAAAAATATTTGGTTGAATTGATACCGAGACGTTTGAATGAGGTAATTGTATACCAAATATTGATTTTTTTAATTTAAAATATTAGGTATTTTATTTTTGATGCAACGCTTAAGTCTGATGCTCTATTACTTTTTTGCAATATAAATTTCATTATTTCTCCCCTTAAATATCATTTTTATTTCAAGTGTATTTGTTTGTTTCAAAATATATTAGTCATGTAAAAACGTTATATAATACAAATTTACAATGCCAGACTACAAATTTTACATTGTTCTAATACTTTTTTTGTCAACTGTAAGTGGAAATAGATGTTTCAGAGCTTTTATCATGTGTATTAAAGTGATGTGTAGTACACATAAAGAATTCTTAAATTTTGCTTAAGAAGAAAATCGATTCAGTTTTTAATTATCTCTGGCTGTGGTAGTCTGGTGATCATGGTCACGAACTCGTGGCCGACGTTGTTTTCGTCGAGTCGTAGGTTCGAGCCTTGATACCACTAAAACCTCATTGTGCCGGCGTGGCTGATGCACGCTAAATCTTTTGAGGTTCACATTCCTCTCTTTGGTGTGGTGTGGAAGTTTGGAGAGGGAGGTGCCAGTTCAAATGTTATCATCGACTTATATTTAAATTACGAAGTTCGTTGCCAATAGCTCTTGAATTAATTTGAAGTGTGATATTAATAAGAAATCAATCTATGCTAATTATTTCTAATATTACTCCTCATTTAATTGAGAGTACTTGTAAAATTTTTATAGATTCGATAAAACATATAAGACATTGCAGATTCTATTGTAGCTAATGATGATAAGAAACATTTTTTTAAAAATAGTGTTTTGTTCAGTTTCATGTAGTCTCGAATTGTAAACTTTGTACATGCCTTAATATATATATATATATATATATATAGATATATTTATAACTATATTTTTATGAGAATTTAACATTATTGAGCTAGCTTGACGAAATTCGAACCAATTTCATGTATTTTGTTTTTAAAATATATTTAAATATAATTCAAAAGAATACAAACACTGTGATTTAGAAATCCTGATTTTTTAAAAAAATGAAAAAGCTGAACGAGAAAAAAAATAACAAAATATCCCGTAGGGAAAGATAAGGCAATTCAGTCTAAAATTTATAAAATGCTTTTAATAAAATAATAATTATCTTAAGAAAGGTAATAAACTTTATCCAAGATTAACATTGCTTTGGAAAATAAATTTAAGATATATTGATATTCGGATATGTATTAAGCCAGGTAACCACTTTACGGAATTGTTGATGGGAGATGTTTAATTTGCGCTATTTTGGAACTCTTAACAAAAGCACCATTAATTATCTTTGATGCCACGTATCGTCAGTTGCAGGAAGTTTAAGTACTTAAACTTTATTATTTACCCAGCACAGGTAAATAACCAACTAATTAAAACAATTCAAAGTAATGCCCTCCTAAAATCCTTACACTGCAAGAGTGAATCAATCTCAAACTGTAGCATGTTAATTTACGAAACCTAATCTTCTCATCAAAACAATTCAATCTTAACCAGAAACTGCTAATTATTTTCATTATAATCCACTCTAAGATATTTTCCATCTCCTCCTTTTGTGCTCTAGAAGCAGTTTTAAGGAAAGGTATTCCTAATTTCCTTTTTTATGGAGGGAGGGGGCATCGTCTGTTGTATTTAGAGAACAGAGACAGAGGGTATCAAGAGGATTTTTAAAAGTAGTTTTTATATGGACTATCTAATTAGGAATTTTTCAGTGGTAAATAATACCATGACTTTTAAAGTCTAGTGATTCTAATTGATTTGCTTGAACTCAACCACCAATTTAACCTACTAATTACTGGAAAAATGCCTTACTAGTTAAAGTATTTGTGTGTTAAGAAATGCTGAGTTATTTACGTTAAATAAAATTCTGAATTTAAAGAGAACCATGTCTTAAAGGGATTTGGTGGTTTAATGAATTAATATATTTTGCTTGGCTTTCATACTAAGTAATCTTGACGACTGCAGTTGGTAGAAATCATGATTTTTAAGAGCTTGAGATGATTTTTTTTATTAACGTCATGTCTAAAAACAACGCGTGACTATTGGCTACAAACCTCATAATTTTGAACCTCAGTCAAGTGACGAAGATGACAACTCAGCTGTCAACCCCCTCGAAAACACGAGGACTTGAAACCTCGACAGATTTAATGTATTGCAGCCCTGCTAATTACCCCCGACGGGTCTTTAATGACATCAGCACTCGATCCCATGACTCGAGGGGAACAACACCGGCCATGAGCTTGTGACTATGATCACAGGGCTAACGAGATCTTGAGAATTTGAGAGAGTGTGTGTGTGAGGCCGCGTTAGCCTAGAGGTCATGGTGAAGGACTCACGGCCGGCTTTGTTGTCATCGAACATGGGTTCGATAACTCATGCCCCTAAAGTCCCACCGTGAAGTGGAGATGATGCACATTAAATTTGGTTGAGGCCCCAAGTTTTCTTAGAGTGTTGTGGACATTTGGAGAGGGATTTGCCATCTAAGGTAACGTCCTCGTCATTTGACCGAGGCTCAAAATTACGAGGTCCTTCTCCTACAGCCTTCGTGTTTCTTTTCAGTGCGACGTTTAAAAAAAATCACTCTTGAGTGAGAGAGCTCACCAATGACCATTGTGCAAATTAATGATAGACACTTAACCTTAAGACATCCTAATGACCGCCGTATCCTTGTGATGGTCGCGGATTTACGGCCGGCAGTTTTTGTGGAGTCGTAGGTTCAACCCTTGATGCCATTAAAGACCCACCGTGTAGCTGGGATGATGCATGTTAAATCCGTCAAGATCACAAGTCCTCCAATTGTTCTTATGTGAAAATTTGGAGAGGAAGATGCCAGCTCAGGTGTCGTCCTCTTCACTCGACCGAGGATCAGTATTACGTCTGTTGTCAATAGCACTCTTGTTGCTTCAGCATCTATCATTAATAAACAATAAATCAATTATTTCTCCACGATCCCTTATAGTCTTCAGATGGCTTGATATTGAAAGTTTAACAAATGAGGAGAGGGCTCCTGTGTAGTCTTAGTTAATTGACCGAGAATATGTAAATTAAAAAGATCGATTCCGACCATTTATTTTACTGCTCTAGATCGGAATATCCAATCCACGACACGCTCTTCACAGTGTGGCATGGTTATATCCTAACAGTGGCACGCGAATACTTCTTAGAAAATTTAAAAATTTCTTGGAACTTTGACAAAATCCGAAAAAATATGCTACTGAATCAATCGCCCTGGAGAACGATACGACCTGACAGCAAAAACACGATACGTTAGACAGCGTGGTTACTGGGAGAGATAGCTTGCTTTAGTACATTATCTGTTGGCACGATATACGAGAACGAGTGCGATAACCTGTTCGTATTGTTTAGTTGATTTTAAACAGCCCATAAAGACGTTAAGTTTTTTTAAAACTTTCTTAAATTTTGATGTCATGTATTGTTTTAAAAATCTTATTTTTACTATGCCCATCATTAACCCTTTGACATTGAAAAAAAATATGGAAAAAATATTGCAATTCGCGTTTTTAATACTGTTCCGGAAGAGCGATTCTTATTTACTCAGAAAAATATTCCCCAAATCTGTTCGTTTGGTTCGTGGAAGTTGTGTAGCAGCACCGAAAAAGTTTAATCTGGACTGATATTTCATACAACTGAATAGTGATTTCTACAGAAAATATCCTGTCGTTTCACAGACACGTTTGAGAACGGATTTCATTCATAAAAAAAAGAAATCAGAATCCGATCAACGATCCCTGTTCCGGAAGAGAAGCGTCTAAACGGAAACTATGTTTAATTCTTCTTTTGAACTTCCATTTTTTATTGGCTCAGAATGTAAAGTCATATTTTGAAGAAAAAGAGATAATCAAATAATAACCTGTTAATATTGCCCTGAAGTAAAAACTACGGTCATTAACAAAGCTTTGTCTCGAAAGACCGTCATGCATCGTATATATTTCATGAACCAGAATGTCGTCTCACAAATTGTCTCTGGGCTACTGAATCAATATTGTAAATCAATATTGTATATTCATATCAATTAATATTGTATGAATATTGTAAATACTTTCACTAGCTTTGGATAAAAACAGTGACATCACAGACAATGCGCAGTTAAACATGTTTGTGCGTTAGATGAAAGATAATTTTGATATAATGGAAGAACCTTTTGACTTTGTGTCAATTAGTTTTAACTACAGAGGAGGACATATTTTTAAGGAGCTTAAAAATGTTATTGAAGTTAACAAAGTAGATTGAGCAAGATTATTGTTTGTATTGATTGGAGTGCTTTGCATGGTTGGAAGGATTAAGGGGACTTAGTACCTTTTCACCTTCAAAAATTCGATTTTTCAAATTTGTTTTCAAAAAATAGTGTTAAATGTTAGGAGCATTTTAAAGCAAACCGCGTCAAAATCCGACAATTATTACGCCCTGTGGAACAAAAAATGTAAGGGTCTAAAGTGGCTTGTTCTTTGTAATGCTATGTAAAGAAACCTCTTTTTTCTCAGTTTCTTATTTTCACACTTTCCCACAGGATTAAAAATTTTTTTTGCATGTAGAGCTTTAAAATTTTACATGAGTGTTGTAGATCTTTATTCTGTGAACTTCAATTTTGTTAATGGGATGATTAGATTTTATTTTATAGCATGATACATGAAAAAAAATTACTAAATACAAATTTGATAATTTTTTTAATTTTTCAATTTTTTTTATGAAAGAAAAATTTAAAATTTGGGGTTTACAGAATAAAGACATTATTTAGTTTTAATTTGGTATAATAATTGTGGCTCTACTATACATTTTTCAAATGTTATCTTGTGGGTAATGTAAGGTAAGCTAATTTATTTTTTAAATTTTTGTACGCATATTTCATGTTGCTTAAGAAAATATATTAATTTAATAGCAAAACTTGACCCAATATTTTAAACTATATATTTTATTACACAAACTGGCAAAGTTTCATATTGAAATGAGCAAAAATTGTTGATTTGTGATGAATTGAAAAAAGTTTGTCAAAATGTTCTACTTTTAATTTCGAAAGGTACTAAGTCCCTTTAAAGGTTTTGTTTTTTTCTCAAAAACTATTTGGGAAGAAAATGTATTAAGTATCACTGTATTATCCACCTAGAGGTTCAATGTACCAATGACTCAAACTTTTCTTCAGTTGTTTTGCCTGTAGTGCGCTGTATTAACAAAATGCGCGAGCTCGAGATCTGAATTGTGGTTTATTTAGAGAGCTTTCGCGGAAATAAATGGAAGAGAATGGAGAGACGGTCTCCTCTTTTTCTTCATTATAGCGTGCGCCTTCTTTCCAAAGGAAGTGTACTTGCGAGATTTTAGAACTTTAAAGGGTATATAAAAATACCTCGAAGAAAACGATGAACTTTCTCGTGTGTGCTTGCTACTCAAGAAAGAAGATCATCTATGGAATTCAGCTTTTCTCACCGATATATAGGACATTTAAATAGTTTAAGTTTGCTATTAAAGGTAAAAAATTGCATTTTTATTTCCCTAATTATTCATATATCTCCTTATGAGTGCAAACCTTTACTTTTTCATTGCAATTTAGGAGAAAAAAGATCAACACTTTTCGTATTAATGCAGGAGCTAACTATCAAAGTCGAGAATAATCCGAACTATGATAGATTTAAAAATTTAATTTCTATTTTCCAGATTAAATCAGTGCTAGCTTTGATGATTATCAAGGAAATAAAAAAAATTGTTCTTTTCATTTATGCTTTTTCAATTTCTTTACAAGACGTTACATGACACCCACTTGAGCCCAAAACTGAAATTATTGAACTACACCATCATACTACTCTAAAGAGCAAATATGAGGAACTTACTTCAATTGAAAGTGATCTAAATTGTTTTGAGTTTGGAAAATTTGTAGATTTGGATCAACATATATATGTTTGTGAACAAACGTTTTTTTTTTTTTAATTATGAACATAATAAAATAAGTATATCGTTCAAAATTACCTGAAATGCCACTAAAACACCAATTTTTTTTGGCAACATCAAGAACTAATCCTAATGTAGATGATTTGGTAAAAAAATAGAAATTCAAAACCCATACTAATAAATCCCCGACTGTTTAATAATTACGTAGGATCAAATTTTTCCACGTTATTTATTTTTATTTCATACTGAGCTTAAATGACTGAATCTTTGAAATGTTTATTGACAGTAAAACCTAATTTTTACCCACTACTCAGACTTACATAAAAAAAGGACGAGCTGTTAGCAAAAACCTCATAATCAGCTTATAAATTTAATTTTTAACTATTTTTTTATAATTTTTTTTTATGTTGGAAAAGTTGGAAGCGGCACGAATTATTTCATTTTGTTCAGACAATGGCACTTTTCCGAAAAAGGTTGGCCACCCCTGCTTTAAAATGATATAAGTATATAAAACAAGTACTTGGGTCACGATTAACATCTTAGCATAAAAGTCTATATGTTTTGATTGGGTGGGATAATCTACTTCACAGTTGTAAAAACCAACATTAAGGGGCATTTTCATTTATTTACTTTTAAGATTTAAATAAGTGCAAACAACTGATTTAACTAAAATAACTAGAAACAGTGATGCACCTTGAACAACCTAATTGTCAATGTTTTTGTAAGCTTTTATTTAATTTGCTCTGGTCATATGCATATATGTATCAAACAATGTTTCTCTTTCTCTCCCTATATATATATATATATATATATATATATATATATATATATATATATATATATATATATATATATATTACATACTCGAATTTTAACCCACTTCCTGTCATCCGATCGAGCTGAAATTTTGCATACACGTCTAACTATGGAGACAATGCAATACTATGGTATGCTCAATTAGTGTCGGACTTAGGGGGGGCAGGCTAGGGACCTAGGCCTTGCCTTTAACACTGTCCAATTCAATTGAAATTTTGCACACATGTGAAGGTCACATAAGTGATTTTTTGGTCTTAAATTTCCAGACTAAAAAGAATTAAATAAATATGAGGTAGAACAATACTTTTGAATCAAGCTTTTATTTAAAGATGGATTGGCCGCGGTAGTCTAGTGGTCTAGATTTCCGATTAGTGGCTAGCGGTTTTCGTTCAGTCGCGGGTTCGATCCATGGCCGCCAAAGACCCGCCGTGTAGCTGGGGCTGATGCACGTTAAATCTGTCGGGGCCCAAAGTCCTCCCATTGGTGTGGTGTGGATGTTAGGAGAGGGTGTGCCAGCTCAGGTGTCGTCCTCGTCACTTGACCGTGGTTCAAAATTACGAGGTCCGTCACCAATAGCCCTCGTGTTGCTTCTAGTGCGACGTTAATAAAAGCTAAGCTAAACAAACTAAATTAAAAATGGATTAAAAGTTATAAAAATATTTTTTTTAAAATGTCAATTTATATATTATTTATAAAAGCTTAAGGAAATAAAATACTTGTCTATCGTTCTCATATGTAAGTAAGTAGCTTTGGTATTTAATTTATCGATAATATATATATACATACACCTAGATTCCTTAGTTACACACCTCAATATCTACCTCAATATGTATTATTTTACATTTAAAAAAATATTTTTATATATTTTAGTCCATTTTAAATAAACCTTGATTTGAAAATGCTTACTTTACTTATATTTATCTTTTCTAATAAAAAAAACATCTTGAATATTTATTTACAAATCTAGTTGCACTCCAGAGTAATTCAAGTGTAATTAGATAGTGACAATTATTTTTATTCGAATTTACTTAAACACATTTTCAATTATCTTCTTTAGAAACCGCTAGCCTAATTTTGGGAGGAAGATATCCGTATTTTCCTGTTTTGAAATGATGTGTCCCGCTCTCTGAGAATAGGTCGTTTGGCGGTTCCCTGAAATGATTTTATATGGATCAGCTAATTAGAGATTCCCTAAGGGGGAATAATGCGATGGCTTTTAACACCTAAGTACTTCTATTATTTTCGACCGAAACTGGTCGACAGTTGAGCGCATTAATTAAGATACAAATTGAGGGATTACAGTACTTGTGAAGAGACTCATACTGATTACTGCTGAATTATTTAAATTAAATTACTGAGTGTTTATTGCTCCACGCGGGTTATGATTTCAGAGTTTTGGCATTTTAAAAAAGAATTTGTTATTATAAATAATTTTTATACATGTTCTGGAAATGCAAATATTTGACTGATTTTTGTTTTCAACACAGGTGGTTCTTAAACTTAATAATTTGAATTTTTTCTTCGTATGTTTACGTAGTGTTTTTTTGTAGAAGGTTGATTGAATGATTTTAGTTTTTAATTGTTTCTTATGCACTATAATCATCAATCCTGATATTTGATATTTTAACCATTGGGCATCGGCAATCCACGTTTCTTTTCTTCAACAATGTTTGTATTACAAAATGCATAATCTAAATCAACTTTTTTTTTTTAAAAAAAATAAATGATGAATATAAACTTTATATGTAGTATTTTGTAGCATAAAAATATGTAACTTAAAACCTCTAAATAAAGTTAATTTTTAAAACAATGTGTTTTGGAATAGAGATGCATATTTAAAATAATCGTTCTTTCGAAACAAACCCAATGAAAGAAAATTTAAATACATAAGAAACTGGCTGCACTGGAAACGAAAACTTAAACGTATGCTTTATTTAATAAAATGTCTCAAATACAGTTATATAATGAAATCTTACAGGGGAAAATTGTATAAATGTACAGATATAAAAATACTTTCAGCTTTCAATAATTTATAATTATAATGTCATGCCACTAACCAGAGATTGTTACCATAACGTTTCAATTCAAATTATTTATATTAGATACAAAAAAGACAGTTTATCTTTTTTCGTAAGTTGAATTTTTAATACGAAAGTTTTTGGAACAATGTTCAACGACACGTTCCTCCCTGAAATAAACGTGGCTAAATAACGAAATAAAAATATAAAATTGTGTCTAGTGTGTCGTCCCATCTTGAATCGATGGTCCCTTTCTCAATATGCAATGAGGCGGCCACAAACCACTTGTTCATTCTCGCCTTGCCATCTAGGTGGCAGTTTGAAATAACTAATTTCTGCATGAATTCTCAAGTATTTTGCAAGCGCATTAGTATTTATATTGGTGTAGTCATCAAATGAACACACATCCATTCACCTTACATATGCAATTTTAACTCACAACAAGGAAAGTCAATAACAATCAAATTAGCCACTTCTCTCCAACCATTAGGAAAGCAGCTACTCAACACTAGACTTCCAAGCCACCTCACACTAAAAGGCACTCACTTTATCAGCAACCAATTGCAGCTTAGCACTACTCCAGCATCAACCAATGGGAAAGCAGCTACTCCACACTGGACTTCCAATCAATTTCACACCAAAGCTGCATTTTAGCAGCCTTTGTCACTCACTTCTCCAGCAACCGATAGCAGCTCAGTACTACTCCAGCACAGCCAATTGCAAACCAGCCTCAGGACACTCCCCACAGCAAGTTCTAAGTCTATCTTCCCCAAGCTACATCACAGTTTCTCAAGATCCGGGCTAGAAGAGCGATTCACGTTCTTGGCGCTCTTAGATTATCAACGTCAACAGGAACACAAAAACGGTATCAATATGAGTAACAACAGAAGAGGAATCCTTCTCTTACCAGTTCTGCAACTTTATTTATATTAAATAACAAATAGGAATTTTTTTTTACTTATTGAATACTAGTTATTAAAAAGTTAGAGTATCCAATAATTTTATTGGTTTTATTTCCAAAAGGTACAAGCGTATTTTTAAAAGGAGTTTTGATTGTGATTTTGTGCGTTATTATGAATATATGGTACAAACTGCAAAACTATTTTAGTTTAAAAGAAAGCTTTGACTTTTAAACATTTATGAAATAGCAATTAACTTTCCGACAGTAAGACCGGTGTGGTGACCGGGTATGACAGAATAGTCCCACTGTAGCTCGTGCAAGTCGAAAGAGGCGACTAAAATGGGTACCCAGAGTCTGGGGGTATATCGGGGCACCCTACCCCTGGGGATTATATCAGAGGAACTCAGGGACTTACCTCCTTTTGGTAAATACAGGCATCATGACCCCAAGGCACCCTAATGATCTTTTTCTTTCCTATGGGGTTCACTGTCTTTGGTAAACACGGGGGACGCAACTCCGGGTTACCCTAGCAATCTTTTTCTATTTTGAACCCTCCTTTTTGTCAATTAGTTTTCGTCTTTTTCATTTTTTTTTCACGTTTGGACCACAGTTACATCTTGTTTGGCGCAGCATAGCAATATCTGGCCGTTGCGCCAGTAAACTTTACTTTCTCTCTTGACCCTTCTTGTTGATCAATCTCTTTTCATTGTTTTACAGTCTAGATCACAGATTTACCTCGTTTGGCTCTTGAACCAATAAAATTTCACAATAATCATTTATCATTACTCAATTAATTACGATCGACCATTTAAGCAAACAAATAATATTTATTAATTCCTAACTGTATTGAAACTCGCATCTATATAGGAGCAAATGTCCGTTTCGTTTTGCACCAGGTAGACTACAAAAAAAAAAAAAAAAAAAAAAAACTATCTCACATTTCAAGTGAGAAGAGCGCCACCTTGTGGCTTTACAATAAACATCTCTGGTTTAATACCAACCAAAGAAGACAACAATATACGAGCACTAAAATTCTCAATTTTGCTCAGAGTAGCAGAAAAGAGAAGCTTTTCTATATACGACCATTAAGCACAAATATTTACTTCTGATATTATTTCTTTCATGCCGTCTAGCACATATCCTGCACGGTGGAATTTACGTGGAGGACTTGGGACTTGGCTTTCAAGCTCATCTGATCAAAAAACCTCTCTACTTTTTCTTGAGAGCGCATGAAAGTATTGGTGTACTAATCACCTATGGACAGTATAAAATATTTCATATTAAGATTCGCTGTCGCAGCTTGCAGGATCAACGCATTAGATGTCTTTGAGAAAGTGCGTCATTCTTTCATTTGCCAGCGTGATTTTGGTTCCCACTTCAAGCATCCCACTTGGTTCCCCCTTTGAATCTTTTTCTGATGTAAACAAACAGATCTGTGCAACTTCTGATTTCGTTATTTCGCTACCTTCTCACTATTGACAGTTAAATTTGGACATCCCAATTTACTTTTTTCTGCTTCTCAGAGTAGAGTGTGACTCCAAAAAACAATTTCTTGTCTTGATGAGGTGGCTGTAGTAGCCTAGTGGTCATAGTAGAAGTCGCTACCGGTGTTGCTTCGTGGGTTAGAGCTCTGATGTCACTAAAGACCCACGGTGTAGTGAGGTTGATTCAAGTTAAATCTGTCGAGGCTCCAATATCTCCCTTGGTGTGTTGGGGAAGTTTAGAGAGGGAGGTGCCAGCTCAGGTATCGTCCTTGTCACTTTTGTTAGAGGTTCGAAATTAAGAGGTCCGTCGTCAGTATCTCTCGTGTTGCTTCTGACTGCGACGTTTATAAGCAATCAATAAAAAATCGTCTAGATGCATACAATAACTCTCTTCTAATATTTTGTCAAAACCCTTTTTAAACATCCTGTATAATTTCTTCATGTCTGAAAAACATTAAAAACGCCTTTAATAAAAACTGTAATTTGAGATTTTATTTATCTTTCTAACGGGATTGATCTAAATTAGTTTTACTAGCTTAGTTTAATAAAAAGTTAATATTGTTGACTAATTCAAATTTTTAAGAAAAGATTAATTTTTGCAAGCATCTGAGGAGACCATATTCTTAGTCCAAGGAATTATAATTACTATATATAAGACTCGAAGCCCACAAACAATAATTTTAATAAGAAATCTATTCATATTCTTTTAAGAAAAATGGTGGTATTAACTTCCACCATAATCTAGTTGTAATAAATTTAAAAAAAAGTTTTTCATGAAATTCTTTATCATATTATAATTACTTGAATTAAAACATTTCTTTATGGAACTAAAGAAAAGAAAACATATAAAAGTTAACAACAAAAAAGTAAGCACGATGTTATTTAAAACACAATATTCATACAGCGTGAAATGAAATGAGGGAATTTCTTTTGTTGAAATTTCATATTTAAAGCATATTTTCATCATTCTTCTTTTTTTTTTTTATCTAAGTTCTGTCTCTTTGTTAAAATAAAACGTTCGTTGTGATTTATTTCCTTTTTCTCTGAGAATATTCTTGTAAATTAGTTTTCTTTATTGAAATAGTTTGTGTGTGAATATTTGCGGTTCTTATTATTTTTTAAATACAATTTTGCTATTTTGTCATTTAATATGAATAATTGTACTGTTCTAAAATAATTTTTTAGCATTCAACTACATTTTTAAAAATAAATTTCAGAACAACGTTCTACGACTTATTTAAGCCATCACATTTCTGAATTAGCTTCTTTCACATTCTTTTAAATAATTATAATAAACAGATTTTTTTCAAAAAATATAACTCTAGGTTCAATGTTAGAGTCCTGATTCCCTCTAAAACCATCGTGCAGGATAATAGTGACTGTTGCTCTTTAACTTTAATTGCTCCTCAAAGTCCTCTCATTACAAGGTGAGGAAGTTAGGAGAATTAAGTACTATCTCAAGTGTATTCCTCACATCTTGAGTTATAATCATGAAGTCAGTCGCCAGTAACCATTCTGTAGCTCTAGAGAGATGTTAATTCGAACTAAAAAATAAGAAATGAAATTCTAAAACAGCTTCAAAAGTGTGATACATTTACATGAGGATGTTTCAAAAACATCATGTTTTTGGCAACTGATGGTGTTTATAAGACAAAGTGTTACCATTGTGAGCTGACATCTGTTAAAACACGCCTAGTGCTATATGGGTTACAATGGGGTTCAAAATTTACATTTTTCTTATAAGAAAATGACAACCTTGGCATACATTGATGTGTTAAGCTATAACCTGAAACACAATTCAAGGAAATTAGGATTGGAGACTTATCTTTCAACACGACCAAGATCTGAAGCGCAGTGCTATGAAAACTATAAAGTGACATCTTTATAATGATCCCCTAAGATTTGTAAATCACCTCAGACCTTAACCCAATCGAGCATTTGGGGCTCTTATTGGAAAATACACTGTTCAGTAACCAGCAAATTAAGACTGAAAGAAGCTTTAGAGAATGCATAGAACACCATATCTCCAAATGTGACAACAGATTTTGTTGAATTGATATCGTGACTTTTGAATATATTTTGAAGAGAGAAAAGAAAGAGATATATATATAGAAGAAGAGAGAGAGTATATATATATATACATACATATACATACATATACTATATGCAATTGGCATAAGTCTAAATTATATAACCATATTGACTTATAATTTAAATCTTTAGGTATTTTATTTTTTTGATACAAACATCTGTAATCAGTTCTAATACTTTTTTTGTAACGCAATTTTCATTAGTTCTTTTTCTGAAAATAACTTTTATCTTTAAATATTTATTTGTTACAATATATATTAGTTAAAATGTTGTATAATACAAATTTAGAAATTGATTTTGTTACTCTGTATTGCCTTAAAAGATACGAAATCTTATAATGTTCTAGCACATTATATGCATATATATATATAATGTGCTAGAACATTATAAGATTTCGTATCTTATATATATATATACATATATAAATAATGTTATATATTAAAAGTTTGTTCTAACATTAATAAAACATTCCGAATGCATAGCCGAAATAAACAGTCCTTCTTTCATAATAAGATTATTTATTCATTCTAGCAGAGTTCAGTTTAATTTTTATTAACGTCGCACTAGAAGCAACACGAGGGCTATTGCCTATGGACCTTGTAATTTTGAACGTCGGTCAAGTGAAGAGGACGACACCTGAGCTGGCACCCCCTCTCCTAACACACACCACACCACTGGGAGGACTTGGGGCCCCGAACAGATTTAACGTGCATCAGCTCTGGCTACACGGCGGGTCTTTGGCAGCCAAGGTTCGAACCCGCGACGGAACGAATACCACCGATCACGAATCCGAAACCATGACCACTAGGCTAACGCGGCCATTTATTCGAGACAGCGAGAGATAGAGCGAGCGAGCGGGCTTTTTTGCTGTACATCAAGTTATATGTTAGGGATTTTCCCCAATAGATGTAATAGAATATGTGGCACGGGATAAGGGATTTTAGAGAATTCCAACTACAGATAGAGAGTTTAATAGGGCTTATTTCTGACAGATTTACCATCATGGGAAAGTGGATTGAGCAAATTTTATGAGTGCGTGATGGAAAAATAAAAAGATAATTTGAAATTGGATCAGGAAATAAAAAAATGAACTCTTTACTTTTGAATTAGAAGAGAATGTGACGGAATAGAAAATTAACTTATTATTAAGAAAAATTATTAAATTAAAGTTGAATCCTTATACATGTATATGTGTGTGTATGTATGAGTATAATATATATATATATATATATATATATATATATATATATATATGCATGTGTATGTATATATATATATATAATACACCGACGATGTAATTAGACATCTGTCAATGTATTGATTTTGACTTCTAAATTAACTGCAGTCACTTTTTTTTGTTAGTCATGACGTTTACTTAAGGGCTGATTATTTAAAATTGGTTTTAGGACAATTTTAAATTTTAAATACCGTATAAGCGATTAAGTATCATCGTGAGCTGAATTACGCGTTTTACCTGGGAAGTGTCAATTGTAGAAAAGAGAGCGTTTGAAGGAAAGCGAAAGCTTTTATTCTTTAGAAAGCGGAATTTACTTAGATTTTAACTAATTCGGTGATTCATATCGGTTTGAGAAGTTGATAGACAAGATTGCGAGGAAAACAATGGTCCTCACGACACAAAAGAGAAAATTTTTTGAAAAGGAAAAGCGCTGAAAAAGTTAAATTTAAAAGAGATTAAGAATTGAATTTTTCACACGTACATTCTGAAACTTATTAATATTGAAATTCTTATTATTATGACATGAAGGAAGTTATGGGGGATTAGTGAGTTATTTGGAGTTAAAAAATTCACAGCTCTTATTTTAATTAAATAAAAATTACTTCATATTTTGTATTATCGATATATTTTTTCATTTGGATGAAAATAATAATTTAACCAATTTTTAAATAAAAGTAATGTACAGTTTAAAGATTTGAAAAAAACTCAAACATTTATTTTTAATCAAAATATTTTTCATGCATTTTTGTTTATTGAGTCTTGCTGTATTTTCTTATTTGTTTAAAGAAAAGCGGAAAAATGAATCACAATACTGATTTTTTTTGTGTGGATTAAGTTGTCTGAGTTTAACGTGAAAAAGAACATTGTATTTTATGTATGTACTGATTTTATGTTGTAACTAAAACTGTGCTTTTTTAAGCAATGGAGAGAGAGAATTCTAGTCAGGTTACACGATTATTGTTGACATATGCTCATTAATTTTTTTTAAAACTTGCTAAATGTGTGAAGATTTTTTTAAAATCTATTATAATAAAATATCTTTTACTGAAACTTTATTTTTTTCTTGTTGGCTAATTCGTTTAATGTATTTTAAATACTGATTTTAATATGTATTTTGAAAGAAATTATTCCGTTATTCATTTCTAGATATTTTACTTAACAAAAGTTCGATAATCTAGACGTAATTGTATATGTAACTGTAAGTGTGTAATTTGTGGATTCGTTGATAGCATCATTTCTTTATTATGAACTTATATGTATAGTTTTGAGTAGTTTAAGAGTTGATGTTGGTAGGGAAGAAGTTCAGAAATATCAAGAATATTATAGATTTTTTTCAATAACAATAATAAATCGTGGATATAATTTCATATGTTAACTTCAAACTTGGTATAAGTTTCAGAATCTGTTTTAACAATTAGTAATTAACTGAAAAAATATTAACGCATCTATTATGAAAATACATTTATATACTCTAAATGTTCAAATTAAAAGATTTAAATTTAAACATCTTTAAAAAATTTAAGAATCTTACATTTTCAAATACACTTTGAATTCTATCAGATTATTAAATTATTTGATTGATTGCTTTATTAACATCACACTTATTTTATTAAAAGCAACACGAAGTGGTCCTCATAATTTTGAACCCCAATCAAGTGACGAGGATGACACCTGAACTAGCATCTCCATTTCCAAAAATCTACACCACCCCAGTGTGAGAATTTCGATACTCAAGCAGATTTAACTTTGTTTAGCCCCACTACACGGTAGTTCGTCAGTGACACCTGGGCTCGAACCAACGATCTAACGAAAACAACTTCGGAGAGCTACTATTTTATACAATGAGAGTTCTCCAGTAAGAGTTTTTTCTTTTGAAAGATTTGAAGGGAATAAGTTTATTTGTAAACTTAATCTGTTTAGTTTCTTTTAAATGTCAATTTATAAATTAAATTTCTTTGTAATCATTCAACTTAAATTCCATTCGAAATATAATTTAAAACCATTAAATTTTTTTTTTCGGATTTCATGATGATACGAGTATATATGGTTGAGAGTTTGATGCAATGTATGCGTACTTTTTGAAATACAAGGTGCGTCCAAAAAGTTCGGCGAATGGAAGGATAAAACAAACAAAACAAAATATGGCAATAAAATATTTTTTATCACTTTCAAAGTAATATCCGTAGCCTACTACACACTTTTGACATTGTTGATAATGTTGTTGGAATGAATCAGGGAATGATTCTTTTGGGATCGATTGAAGCAGGTATGCCTTCTTCGGATGTCTGGTAAGTTTGCAATACGTGTGTTCTTCACGTCTTCTTTGAGGCAAGAGAACAAAAAACGTCTATAGGCGCCAGATTAGACGAGTACGGTGAACATGCGATAACAGTGACACGACGTTGGGCCAAGAAGTTGCGTGTACAGATCACAGTATGCGGGCTTGCATTGTAATGCTACAGATGCTTTTTACTCCTGTACATGTGTGGACGAACACGTTGCATGCGCGGAAGTAGGAGCTTCAAAACAGCTTCGTAGACTTCGACGTTGACAATTTGCCCTCCTGGGAAAAAGTCTCAGAAGGGCAAATGACGCTGGTGCTGTTGTAAAACGCAGCCAAGTATGACTTGATTCTGTATTTCTGCCAGGAGTTCTTTTTTGCTGCTCAGGGACGCCAAGTGAGTACCATTCCATTATTTTCCTCTTCAAATCCGGATCGTACAGGCAGCACTGGCTCTTATCTCCTGTGAAGATGGTTTGTAGAAAAGTTGATATTGATACATGTGTTAATGAAATTTCCAATAGTGTATGCATGCATGTTTCCTTCTGTTCGTCGGTCAATGAGTGGGGCATAAGACGGGAACAGAATTTGAGGTACTAAATGTTAGAGAATGATGATGCTAGCACTCTCCCTGTTAATTTCGAATTCTACCAAAATTCATCGTAGAAATAGCCGGCGATTTTGCACCATCTATCGCACTCACTTAATGTTGTCTGTCGTTACACTTGTTGTGAGACCCGAATGTGGTCGTCACCCACGGGGTTTCCTTTCTCTTTCGAAAACGATTAAATCAGTCGTATGTGCATTTTTGGCCACTGCAACTGTTCCGTACATCTAGACTAACATTGTATGAGTTTTTATTGCCGTTTTCCCAAACTTTTAACAAAACATAATGTTTATCAGTTGCTTCATTTCAATTTGACGTGAGTTTTCGCACATAAACCATTCAACTGCCCGTAGCAGACTGATCTGAGTTGGTTTCTTGCCGTCTGCGTTAGTTACTACTTGTTATCCCTCCATTGATCTCTCCCTGCGCATGCGCGTGCTCACATTTTTAACTCGCATTGCGTTTTTAGGTATCCATCAATTCACCGAACGTCATAGATGCGTCTTATTGAACATATCCATTAAGATGAATTTCTTACAAAATTTTATACTTTCTTCGATTTAGAATACGTGAAAGTAACACCTATATTATAATTATTAATGGAATTACAGTGTACAAGTATCATGCTATCGAAAAGTTACGTGAGTATAACTAAATTTAAAAAAAGATAAATTTATAAATATATATGAAATTTTCAAAATATTTACGAGCAAAATTAAAAGAATTTGACGATGTTGGGGTAATTTTTTCTTATGTATAAGAGTTTGAAATTAGTGTTTAATACTGCTCACAATAGCGATATTTTGAAATTTTTTTATACCCCTTTTAATCGTTCAGAAATTCAAAAAAGGTCATTTAAGCTTGATTTTTTTTCATTTGAGACATATTTCCTAGCGTTTTCAAATGAGTTAAAAAGTTTAGCATTGTTAAGGTTCTAATAGCAATTTTAATCTCTTATAGTGTTACTATGTATATGAAATAGACAGAAACGACAGAAAGAGTGGATTCATAAAATAATATACAAAATACCAAGCAGTTGCATAAAAAATAAATAAAACTTATAAAATTTGAATAAGTAAATATGTTACAATTTTATGACCACAGTGTATCTCATTATTTCTAGTATATCGCTTTCAGTTAATTGCATCAATATGGATCCAATTACCTGTAGAGTGGATACTGCAATTCCGGGTTATTAACATAACTTTCAATACAATAGAGCCTTTTGCGATCCTAGTTAGTAAAAGTTATTTAACTTCGCAACACATGTCTGTAACAATACAGAGTTATTTGATACTTCACTGTATGTACTAATTTAATAAAACTAGTCTCATAGCCTTTAGCTATCTGGAGTAGTTAGATGCGATAACTATCCCTGATAGTTTATGACAAGGAATGTCTAATGTTCAGGGCTTCTATCTTTCAACAAAAATCATAGTAAAAATTGCTTACTTAAGTCAGATTATTATAATTATGTTTCTGAACTGTTATATTTGAATATTTTCTTACGTCGAGTCGTGGGCTCGTACTTAGGGTTCCGCAAAAGAACTGCCGTGTAGTCGAGGCTGATGCACTTAAAATATGTCGACGCTCACAATCCTCTCTTTGGCGTGGTGTGGAAGAAAGGAGAGGGAGGTGCTAGCTCAAGTGTCATCCTTGTCATTTGACCGAGGTTCAAAACTACAATCCACGTTGCCAATAGTCCTAGTGTTGCTTCTAGTGCGACGTTAATAAATAAATAAATAAATTAACCATGAATATTTTCTTACAGTTAAATATATTTTCGGTTTTTTGAATTATTTTTTTGGTTTAACTATGATATCATGTATCCAAAAAAGTTCCATAAGAAAGTTCCGTATTTTTCAGTGGGGAACAAAGACGCTGTGATTTCGCGCAAACGTATTTATTCAGCAAAATAATCACCTTCAGCTTCAATTATACATTCCCAACGAGATACAAGCTTATAAATCCCGCGTTTGAAAAAAATCTTGTCCTTAGGACTAAAAAATGTCTTATGGCCTGAGTGACATCATCTTGGTTTCGAAACTGATGCTCACGCAAATTCTTATCCATGACCAAAAACAGGTGTTAAATGGATGAAGTAAGTCTGGGGTAATGTGATTGTTGTTAACGTTGCACTTAAAAGTAACAGAAAGGCTATTAGTGATGGCCCTCGTTTGAATCTCGGTGAAGTGACGAGGACCGTACCTCAACTGGCATGTCTCTACAATCTTCCCCACCATGTCAACGGGAGGACTTGGGACCCCGACCAAATATAATGAGCATTTGTCCCGCTACACAGTGGGACTTCATGGACATCAGGACTCAAATCCCCGATTCGACGAACACAACGCCGGCCGCGAGTCTACGACCTTGACCACTCGGTTATCGTGGCCATGCGATGTCCGGGGAGTAAGAAGCATGAGGTGAAATTTCCAAACCAAGTGTGTTAATCCCTTCCTTGGTTGTTTGCTCCTTATTAGGTCTGGGGTTGTCTAGAAGAAGGATCACGATTTTCCTGTCAACCAGATCTGTTTGCTTCTAATGCAGTATATATGCAACCCTTTGCAAATAGGATGAATACACTTCGGTGTGATGGTTTTGAAACTTTCTGGAAATTTAAAGCACTCTATACCAATGCCGGTCACCCAAAAACATAGCAATATCTTTTGTTTTTGAGTGTTTTGTTTCGGGGCAAATGACTCAGTACTAGAAAATGATCAATGATGTTTTCTTTGAGGTTACTAGATAACACCCATTTATCGTCACATGTCAATATGTGGTCCAGGGATAGGCCTTTCTTGTGGTGAGACAGAAATGAATTGCAAATGGTGAGTTATAGGAGTTTGGGGTTTTTGCTCAAAACCACACACTTAATGAACTTCCAAGTCTTAAAAAAATTTGGCAGATACAATGCAATGGTTTCCTCCAACACTCCAAGCCCTTGAACAAGCTCCTTGTACGTTTAATGTGGATAATGCTCGATGCTCTCCTTCAGCAGGGTATCGTCGATAGTGAATGGACGTCTAAACTGTGGCTTGTCCTGGAAGCTCTCCTGTCCCGATGCAAATCGACTGAGCCACTTTCGCCGAGTGTACTCACTCACTTTCCAAACGCAGAACATATCTTTCGGGCAGCTTCTGCAGCGATGTTTCCAAATTTGAACTTATCCAGCAAACACGGGCGTGAAACAGCCTTTGATACTGATATGTTCACTTCAGGATTGTACTATCAACAAAACTATTTTCGACTCGGTCGACACGTCTTACAATTCTCCACTGACTGATGGTTCATCGAAATTTTAAGTACTAAATTCATCAACTTGGTAAGGTTGCCGATATCTGTAGTTGAATTTTACTTTTCCTCTCAGCAGCAGAAACTTCTTTGGACATCTGCAGCAGAAACTTCTTTGGACATTTTATCTTCTCGATTTCTTATTTGCTCTACATTCAAAAGAGTTTGGAGAAGTTTTAGTGAAACAAGCTTGACATCCTCTGCATTTGACTTAAACATCAAAAATGTTAGTAGCAATTTGATTAAATTTATTAAGCAACTGCAATAAACTATTTAGAAAACCTTAGGCTACTTCTTAATGCTCGATTGAACAATGTATATGAATAAAGAGAACCCATCAATATACCATATAATTTTCAAAAAAAAAAAAAAAAAAAAAAAGAGATAATACCTGATATGTTACAGCAGACTTCAAATTTCCTCTCTTCAATATTATATCGGAATTTAAACGTCGAAATTTAAATGTTGGTACAGTATAAGTCTTTCATCTAAGTTCTCATTTAATGCAGTGTAATTTATTGAGAATGCTTCTGAACTTTACATGAAAAATTGGATCTTTTGGACTTTTATTCATAATTCCTCAATGCCACCGGAAAGTTAATTGCAAATTATTTAAAAGACATTACACAAATATTTCTAAGCTAGTATCGGAAATGTCTTGAGTATATAAAACAACATAGCTATTATTTAAGTCGAAACTTGATTCGCTTGAGAATAATTTCTGTGAGATGAAGAATCGAATTAGGATTAGAGATAAGCATTACTTTGTCGCTGTTAAAACTGGTATCTGGAACAACTGTTGTAGTTTAGAATTTAGTTTTTCGTATTTCTGCAGTCGTTTCATCGAATTATAAAATAACTTATTATTTAATATATATATCTCTCTCTATATATATAACTATTTGTTATTAGGAGAAATAATTTATGAATGCGTCGTATTTAACTTTATTAAAATATTTCACTCAATTCTGCCTCCACTCCTTCATTGTTTTTTTACTTAATAAGAGGTATACAAAGGTAGCTCAAAATAATCTTGCTTTCGTTGACAAATAATATTGCTGATGCAATTTGGCGTTGCCATTGTGTGTTACCATCTGTTAAACAGTGCTAAAGCAATTTGAGTTTGAAAAAATTTCTGCTTAGATTTGGTAGTCATTTTCTTCAAAATCAAAACTTGCTTACTGCCGCGTAAAATTGTCATCATTTTGCATCCAGTTGTCCATCTATGTGTTTTGAATTCCTCATTATACTCCATAAACAAAGCAACAACGAAGAAAATAGGCTGCTTCCGATGAATTTATTCCAAAGAAGGAGAAGATGGTCTCATCTACGGGAAAAGTAATAACGATGATTTTTTTTTGAATGAGAAGGCCTTCATATTTAGGAAATACTTAATAAAAGGAAAAACGATCCAAGACAAAAAATAGTGAGTTACCTCTTGCCCATTTCTACTACCCTAGTTCCCATTCATATTATTGTTACTTTTCTTGGCCAAGTGTTGAAAATAGTGAGCTCGCGACAGGTCTTATTTCCGTCGAGTTACAGATTCCAGTTGTGGTGCTATTAAAGATCCGATGTGTAGCGGGACTAATGGGTGTTAAATTTGTTAAGGCTCTAAGTCCTTTCGTTTTAATGGTGGAGATGTTTAGAGACGACGAAGACTACGTCGCAGCAGACATCTCCCTTAACCGAGGTTCATATATATATATAATTACGTGGTCCACTCCAATAACCTGCTGGTTGCTTCCAAGTGCGACATTATGAATCAATCAATCAAATCACGGGGACTTTCTGAACCGTCTTCGTATTTATTCGTGATTTGTTACCTCAGGAGCCTGAGTCAAATCTCGACTGCCCTTGACTGACCAAGAGAATAATGGAGGATGGTGGAAGTTTAATCGTATTGGATTTTAAAGTCATCCCATAGCAATGTGGGGAATATAAAAAAGTGAAGTATCAGCTTATGGAATGTTTCCGCCATTTGATTATGGCTCTATATTATAACGTTATGAGATATTAATGAAAAAAAAGATGTGCTTGTATTTTTCAAATGAGAATGCAGTATTAGTGACGTACTACAATGTATGGGTTTTAAATTTTGAATTATTGCATGTTTTTATTTTTAAAATTACGAAATTTCAATTTCATGCGCATTTTTTTTAAAAAAATCACTAAAAAGAAAAGAAATTTCATAATCTGAGCAATAAAAAAGTAATTTAACTTTTTTTTTTTTTTTTTTTTTTTGTGCTTAAGTTATATCTATCATTTGGAGGCAATTATTGAATTTTTTAATGCAATCTTTCATCTAATTTGAATGAAATTTTTTACGTAAAATGTTCTAATATGCTTCTCAAGATAAAAAAAAGTTATAAATTCTCAATCAAACATGTTTTTTTCTAGTTTAAAATGTTTAATTTAGTTAAAAGTTACAAAACATAAGAGTGTTGATTTTTTTTATTACAGACTCACCTTTAAAGATAAATTTTTAAGCTGTCTTAATTCGTAAATCAATTAAAGCATTTCTTTTTGATATTGGAATGAATAAAAGAACTTACATGGATTCCTCAAAAAAATTCCGAAGAAAAGCTCCCAGTAATGTTCCGAGATAAAAATCATTAAATCCTCCATCGGGAGATGTGTATGTGATCTCTCGCTCTATCTCGAATATTTGTTCAGACTTTTTCTTATCATTTTTAAATTGGATTCATTTCGAGAAAATCCTCTTCCTCTGAATAAGATCCTGTTATTCGAGTTCTAGAGTGACACAGAAAGGAATAAAAACGAAAAATCTTTCTCGAAATAATTTGAAAGAGTGAAAAAGACAGAAAGATAGAAACGAAGCTCTCTAGGAACTCTTATTAGCCCCATGATTCCAGGTAATTAACTACGGAATGGAAACCAAACTCTACTGAAAAAAAAAGTTGGATTTATCGGGATAAAACCATTAAATTCGATGGGATGAGTGAATTTAAGAGATCCTCGGTTTAATCTAAGGCTGCGAAAATAAGATTATGTGTTTCTACGATGAGAGCAAAAGCTATTAATCATTTTAATGCATTTAAAGAAAATGATCATTGCTTAGTGCTATTTATAAATGGTAATTTGGATATCTTCTAAGAGTGCTTTGATACTTTGGGATATTAAATTAATTTAAAGATTTGTTAAAATTATGAAAGAAAGTAATTTTATTAGAGAATAATCTAAAAATGATTCACATAGATCTTGAATAAAAATAAGAATCAAACATCAAATTTTAATATTTGAGTAAATGTGACAAAACACTGAATTAATCATCCAATAAAATAGTTTTAAGTTAAATATTAATGTTAAGATTGTTAGATTAAAAGTTAAGTAGACCTATATATGAATTTATCGATCAAGTAATTCTCGTTGAAAACTAAATTTAGTGTTTCCTGTAGGAACCTTTTCTTTCTAAAAGTACTTTTTACTTTATCATGATTTCAATTACGAAGTAAAAGTATCAAAAATAAAGAGAAAATCAAAATCTATTCTATATAGCATTTTAACTATAAATGATTTATCGTATACACTGTGTGATCTGCGGTAATAGGACTTGGAATTCTACTTAGCAACTTTTAATATTTTTATCCTTTGATTGTAAGTCGAAACTTCTTTTTAATTGATTAATAGCCTAATAGTTGGATAAGCTGATGATCGGACTAAAACCGTAATGTTGGTTTTTACTTTAACTGACATCTGGAATTACTTTCTGATATTTAAATTTCCGATTCCTTTCCAATCAAATAAACCATAACATATGTAGATTAAATTAGAATTTAGGAAGTGATGTGATACATATATATGCGACGAAGCATTGAATATTGTAGTTAATAGTGAGTAATTGGTAGTTGGCGCATGATAGAAGCTGCGAATTTACATCCATAGCAGAATGAAAGGATTGATCAATTCGAGACCAACGTCTCGTCCGCGCCTCTCTTCGAACTTCTGCGCTTCCAACCTCTCATCGAATCCACTTTTACCACCCCATAGTCGCTTCTACGCTTAGAGATCCAATTGATATGGTGGACCCCGCGTCGTGAAGGTGAAATTGGGAAACGGAACGAACATTTTAATTTTTAAATGTTACTAGATGGTGGAAATTTGCAACGGTTTTCACAACGTTCGAATCTTACAACATTTGACCTTCACATAAAGATATCAGTTTCTGTTCTGTGCTATATATATATATATATATATATATATATATATATATATATATATAAAATATAATATAAATTAATGAAATTTACAAAATGTACTAGAACTATAGTTCGCTATGCACACAAAAACAAATATTGTTCATTCGAAAATAAAGTTACAAATATTATACATACGAAATTAAAAAGAAGGATATTAAGCAATAATAAAATCTGTATGTAATAAAAGTCCAATTTAAAAATTCTTCTACGTGTAGTATAGTTCAAAACAAGAATCGACACAGTTCTATGTTGCATATTTTGCACTCATTTCACGATGTTGTTTTTATTTTTCCTCGTTTTTAGTGCATACGACGCATCTCTTTCTACCTTTATTATCTTCCTCGTCTATGTAAATTTTCAAAAAATGTCTTCCAGATAAGCGGAATGGTTGAGTTCTTGGTGTTTTTGGGACCTATTTTTATGTCTCTTGGTTTTGGGAACTTTTCTATTATCTGATGATTAACTCTGGATCTCAATTTCAAAGCAGATATTTTTTCGCCTTTTACTTTAGAATATATTACATTTGCATTTGGAAGCGTCATATTTAACAAATCAAAAAACAGCTTTTTATACCATTTCACTGTTTTTTTAAATGTTGGATAATGATGAATGATAGAATCGCCAGAGTCACCATCTCCCATATTTTGATTGTACTCTACAACGCAGAGTGTTTTAAAAATGTCTTTCGTTCTTATTAGCATTATCATGTATAGTTGATAACATCAACACGCTTTACTTTTTGTCCTTAAATTCAAATAAATTCACTGAATTTTTTTCAAAACTATGGTTCTATCCTTCGTAATACCAAGAACGACTTTTGGCATTCCTTTTTTGAGCCGTATGATAGTTCCACACGTATTTGTGTTGCTTTTTTCAAGAAGAAAAGAAGCTATGTTCTGTGATATAAAAAATCGATCCAAGTACAAATGGTATCCTTTACCCAACAGAGTCTACAGTAGCGTTTTTACTACACTCTCACCCTTAGGTCTCCAATTTCCAAAATCTCCCTATCCTTGTTAATATATGTACTGTAGTTCCATATAACCCGTCAGCGATTTGCATAAATTATATATTTCATTTCCGTTCCTCGATCTTTCTGAGGGTACATACTGGCGAAAAACTTACAAGTAATTTCTATCCAAAGAGATTTTCATCAATACATATATAGCTTTCATTCGTAAGTACCGACTTGAAATTTTCTGCTTATATGGTTAATAGTGGTTTAATTTTCTCCAGTTTTTTTGCATCAGCATTGGAACTGAAATACAAAAATCGTAAAATTTCTTAAAATCTGTTCATTGGCTATGCCAATGAACAGACAAAAAACATGGTGTTACAAGCATGACGTTTAAGGAAAAATAAATTTTCAAATCCGGTTTCTTAATTATAATCATTAGATTTACTAATACCAGAAAAATCATCAGTTCATTACTAGTCACATTCTGGAAGGGGTGGACAGGGTAACTAGTTGAGGGCCTAGCTTCATTTTGTTTTTTTTCAAATATTTTTGGTGCAAAATCATTTGTTTCACTCATAACGACATCCATAATTTTGTTATAAAAACGGATTAAAAACTTTAGTTCATTCTCTGTTTGCTCAATGCTTAAATTTGCTTCAGTTCTCACTGAAAAGTCTTCGTAAGTGATTTTGTTTTAGAAGATAAACTAACTGCAGATTCAAGGCAAACATGTAATAGTAACTCTTCTTCATAATTATATTATTCTACATCTGAGGAAAATGAACCCCTTCTGATTCACTGTAATTACTAATAACACAATCTTCACTAATCTAAGAATCACTTTAATTCATAATTTTACATATTTCACTCTCAAATAGATATCTCATTCTCTTAGCCATGGTTAATGAAATGAAACTGCATATCCTGAAACTTTTACAAAACACACCCATAAATAGTTCATCCCCACCCTTGCAAATAGTCAGTTGTATGCACTTCTCCATATTCTCCTAACGAAAAGAATAAAGAAATAAACATGAAAGCCGATGTTCTTTTAAGAACCATTTGGAGTGAGTTCATATTAACGGAAGTTAAAAAAATCTATTCTAACTTCCAGTTACTGTTCATTCGAACTTGAGTTAGTTGGTAAGAGAGAACTTTAATTTTATTCTAAACTAGAATTCAAGCACGTGGAGAGAAAGTAGACTAAAGAGAGAGTAATTCTGCATATTCACTGGTTATGATATTTCTTGGCTTTAGATTTAGAAATAATGATCACGAAAGTAAATGAAAGAGAGGCATTACAAAACATATTTATTATATATCTAAAACTTGAATGCTTTGTGGCACATAATTCAAAGTAAATAAATTTAAATTACAAGTATCACATATTACAAATTCTTTTGAGGAACGAGTTACATATATTTCTAGAACTTGAATAACACTACTACCCTCAAAATCTCATTCCTTAGCTTGTTTTAAGCTATTTACTCAACTATTTATTTTATTACGAAGAGTATAAGAAGTTCAGTCATAACAGTGTATGATTCAAGTGTTATGAGGTTACATATACATAGTGAAGGGAGCAATCAGTAAACATTTATTTTACCCTCGGTATGAGTAGATTATCACCGAAGACTTTTTACAAAAACAAAAAGAAATCGAGAAAATGATTTCAATGAACAGATTATCTATTTATCTATCTATGTTATATATATGTATATAAAAGGAAGAATATTTTGTATGTGTGTGTGGGTCGATGTGGTACAAAGATGGAAAAGCGCAGAGGCTGGAAATTTGGTACACTGAAACTGCGGTTGTGTTGTTTTGAATTTCGAAGCTGTTTTTTTTTTATTTTGAAATTCGCTTTCTTTTTAAAATTTAATGCTAAAGTAACACATAAAGCAAATAATAAGGCAGATTTTCCCTTCACTGCATATAATAGATCATAATACGCCAAAAGACGTGAATTGCTTCTGATTATATTTACGTAATTTTTTGAAAAACGTTATATTTCTTAATTTGTTGGTTCTTTAACGTAGAATGTTATTATTTGGATATTATTATTTTTACACATTTATTCTTTGTTGTAGAATTAGGATTCTATTTTAAATGAAAATCATTTCTTAATGATATCCTATGAGAAATTGAAGACCTACTATTAAAAAAAAAACATTGACTGTACTATCAAATAGATCGTAGATCATAAAGTTGTTTTTAAGAATTTGATTTATTCAGATTTTCTTTCTTCCTTAGAAATTCTAGAAAATATTTTACTTAGCAATAATGTTACCGTAGAAAATCATAAGAACCCTTAAGTTCTTAAAGACAGGGATGTGTTCTTTGCTTTTGTTCGTGGCCTTACTGGAATTCTTATAAATGAAAGGGCTGATTTCTTGGCTAAGACTGCAACCCAACGTGTTATTAATTTCTCAGTTAGTGTTCCCAAACCGTTTATAAGAAAATATTGTCTCACTGTGGAACAATTTGTACATTCAACTAGCTCATTCTATACTGACAAACAAGTTTTTCCCAACCATTTCTCATAGACTGTTATGACATCATTTTTTATACAAGTTTTGAAATCATTCCGATACTTTTCGGTTATGGTAATTTTAAAGTGTTCCTCGATAGACTTTAACTTGTACCCATCTGAATTTTGCGAATGTAATGCTGGTGGTGAACAAAGTGTTGAACATCTAATTCTTTATTGTTCAAAGTTAAATAAAGAAAGAAAATACTTGCAAGTCACATTGCATGTTCTCAAAATCAACTGGCCTCCAAATTCTCCAACTTATATCCAGCAAAGACGCATTTTATTTATTATATAACTTCATTGATTTCATTTTGTAACTTCCTTGATCAGATGTTGTAACATCATTAATTTGTTTTGTATCTTCATTCACTTTTTCTCCTTCGCTGATTTTCTGTAATTTTTGCTTTGTGATTTGTCTTATGTTTTACTTTGTTTTATGTTTGTTCTACTTACTTACTGTAAGTCTCGTGTGATACTTGTGGTACATGAGGTATCTCGTGCGATACTTGTGGTGTTTTATAGCGTTTCAATATAACAAATAAATATAAATAAATAAATAAGAACTCCGATTTCTTACAAATGACGCTCTTATGTTATATTGATAAATCTTCTATTAAAAATATTTTTACTTATTCCTCAATATTCCTAAGTCAAACGTCATAGAAATGTAAATTCTTATGCGAAAAATACGTTTTGTGTTTTGTCCATAGCTAAGGCGTACATGTCCAACACTCGTAACTGTTGGACATGGGTTTAACAGGCGACTTTATTTTTCATCCCCGCTTTACTTCTACTTTTTTCGTTAGTTTCATTTCACTTAAAAACTTTTCTTTTAAAATAACTTTCTTAACGGTACATTTTTTAATAACTGTTTTTTGTGTTACTAAGATTTTTTAAAAATTATTAATGTTGCGGCGATATTTTTGGTTTTAGCGGATGAGCAAAACGTCTTAAGATTACGATTCTTGCACCATTAGAGGGAACCAATTTTTTTTAAAAAAAGGTAAAATCAATTTTACATATGTAAATTAAATATTCGAATTTCAGCGAATTTCTGAAAATAGTGATAAAAAGTTCAATTTTAGATTTTTAAATTTTTTTAAAAATTGTTTTATTTAAAAATCTATCAATTCAAATGACATGATTTTCACGCATAAAACGGAAGGAAAAATTTAGCTGTCTTTAAAAAAAACGAGACAAATATTAACGGATTTTAAGCAAATTTTTACCTGCACAAGTAGTGAGGAAATGTTTGTTTTCTCACTCGTTTTCGCTTAAAATTTCCGCTCCACTAAGCATAGCTCTGGCGCATATTACGTCACGGTATATGTTTAGGAGTATTTATTATTATTCTTCATGAATTCTTTTGGAGATCATTATATTTTTATTCAGTTGTCTGCACCTGATTAAAATTATTCTAAAATTCTTTTATACAATTTTTATCGAGTTTTATATTAAATATTCACCCTTGCGAAGAACAGGTACTCCAACTAAAATGAAGCATAAATCAAGAAGACAAATTATAAAATATATAAATCTGCTTAAGTAGGAAACAATAACATTAACAGCTTTTTCTAATGTACTACATACGAATGTAAAAAAAAATGAAAGGGATATGCACAGGTTTAGATTTCTTATCTGAAGTAATCAATGATTCAAATCAGTTTTAGAACTAGTTAACAGGTCTTGATATGCCTAATTAACATGATATGAAGAGTGTCTGTTCTAAAAATTTTGGTTATGAAAATTGTTTCATTTGTCATATGTATTAGCAGAATATACATTAAATGCTTATACAATCTAAAAACTTATAGATTTAAACTACCCCCGCCCCACACACGATAGAAACCTCTTTAGATTCCTGATAAGTTAGCTTAATTTTTTAACTCCATTAATAAGGTTATCAACGTACAACATGTTTAAAATTAATTGTTAAAATAAATAAAAAAGTTCTATGCAAAATTTTGTAAAGAACAGATTTAGCTGCCTAAGGTGCGCTTTTTTAAAATTATTATTAAATTACTCAATTAAATACATAAGAAGTAATGTAAACAATGAAATATCGAGAAATGGACAGTAGTAAACTTTTCCATAATAAAATTAAAGCAAACGATAATTTATTAAATTGAATATTGTATCAGCTATATAGAATTGAAATTAAAGGAAACGATAAATTATTAAATGGAATATATTTAATCTAAATGTAATTAAAATTGAAGCAAATGATAAGAAAATTGAAAAATGATCTGGTACGCCAAAAATGATTTAACCAAAATAATAGCTCTTTGGATGATTAACAATATTCCTTAGAAAGTTCGTGCATAAAATTAACAAACTGTTTCTATTTTAGAAAAAGAGAAATATTTTATCTGTATTTACTTTGTTCAAAATACATTTTAACATTTATATATATAT
>BMAW01036531.1:186425-220759 GCA_019974015.1 Nephila pilipes
TATATATATATATATATATATATATATATATATATAACATTTATGTAACCATATTGTGCATTATTCTGTTTTTTTAATAGAGGGAACCGATATGACCTTTAATGGAGATTGTTACTTAAGTTTCAATCTTAAAATGCAATGAGAAATTAAAAATGTCACATACTTGGGTAGCACATGAAAGAGTTAAACACATATACTTTGGAATATTATTAAAATATGACAAAAGTAGAAAAATAAAAATAAATGAAAAGAAAAACATTATTCAAAGATTAAAAATAAAATGTCTATGTGTTTCAATATTGATAACAGGGTAAAAATAAACTATACTGTACTCATTCGCACCTTGTCGGAATTGTTTTCTAAAATTTTGAATTTGAATACTTCTGGTAATTACTACGAATACGCATTCATGTGAAATAATAGAGATTTTACAATTTAAATGGAACTGGGCCTCAAAATGCTGTCTTGTTGTAATGTTGCAGTTAGGGGAGTGAGGTAATGGCTCACGGGTCATCCTCGTCGCCTGACCGTAATTTCAAAATTACACGATCTTTCATCTATAGATCTTATGTATAATTGTCAAGCAATGATATTGAAATTGACCAAACTCTTTCTGAAAGCTGAAATTTCAGGTAATTATGGACAGTAGCAATTTTTGATCGCTTAACTTTTCCTTCATTTTATTACATCAAAAATGATTTTGAATTTAGCTCCCAATAGTCAGTTGTAAGTAATTAAATATTTATGTAAGAATTAGGGTCTTTCTTAGTTCAAAAACAATTTAGGTAAATAGTGATTAAATATAAATAGGGTCTTAATATATTTACAAACACGAGCGTTAAAATTCGGCTATGATTAGTTTTGGGTTTGAAAAAGGTAATTTCTGCCGCAATAGTTTTTTTCTTGTTCAATTATTCATCGTTATAGCATTGGCAGGTCCACAAATTATCAAAATTGACATTTTCTTAATCAAAATTTTAAGGTTTTGATAAGAGGGAAAAGATATGCATAGGTAATTAATAAGGCATAAAATTTTCCTCAATAAAGTTTAATGGATTAATAGAAATATATTTATTAAAAAATATTTTTTGGATTTTGCAATCATTTCACTCAATATTTTTGCGGATACTTCGGCTTTAAATGTTTTCACATTCACTTGGATATTAACAAGCTACATTTTATTATTTTGAAACAATAGGTTCTGTTTTGGAAATATTAATTTAAGAAACACACATTACACTTTCGGAGACTGAACCAGTTTCAAGAATTTAAATCTTACCAAATTATTTGAAAACTTCAGAACAAAAAAGTTGCTTTTCAGGTTTATTTAATTACACATTGATATTTTAATTAAAAACTATTTATTAGATTTAAGGGCTCACACATGACTTAAATTTTTTAATACAAAACAAATAACTTAATCTCTATGGAATGTTTTTTTTTTAAAAAGTGAATAATTTTCTTAATTAAGTATCCGTACTTGTTATTTATTTATACACATATATCAGTCTGAAGTACGTGGTTAAAAAATCCTAAAGAAAGACAATTTCATGTAATCCCACTATTTCTTAAAACTTTGAAACGGAGTATTAAAAATGGCGACCTTATCAAAACCAATCAAATACTTAAAAAAGATGAATATGTTATAGCAGGTAAAATTTTTATCATTGAATTTTACAAAGTTATGCTCTGTTACTTAGCGTTTTAAGAAATCTTTATACCAGCACGGGGGAAAAAAGTTACAGTTCTCGCAAAGAAATAAATTTTCTGAAATTTAATATCCTGAAAACTATTTTAAATTATTTCTCAAAACAGTGAAGCTATTTTTTGGAAAAAGTGTTCAATTTAATCAAAAGTGTATTTAACCCAAAAAAAGAAGAGAGAGAACAAATAAATAATAGATTGTTTTCTTCAAATAATAAATGCCAAATGCTAATTGCATTTTTTATAACCTAGAATTTAGTAGCGAAACGAAATTTATTAATGCACAATTAAAAAGTTTTCATTTTAATTAACGCAGGCATACATATTTGTAGTTGATCCATTTCCTAAAAGTCAATTTATTAAGACATACTACACTTTTTAGGAACAAGACTCGTTTTTGTCAGATTTTGTGTTATCCTCGATTCGCAGAGGAGATTAGAAATAATGAGTACTATATATCTTTTCGAATTGTTTAAGCAAAATAAATAAAAAATAAAAAATAGTAATAATAACTCTGTTGATTTTTAATTCATGTGTCAACGTATCGTTTCATATTTTAATCATACATAAATACAAAAACAACAACAACTAAATCATCAATTCATGGAGCCGTATAATACTTAACTCCTTTCAAAATTAAAAGCGAAACGTAAATCTAAGTCTTTGTTGGAAATTTCGATGACAAGCTATACGATTGATTTGGCACATTGAAAAAATGAATCCCATTATTTAAATAAAAAAGTCCACGCAACTCAACGACGATGGCGTATTAAAATCTTAGTGATTTTTTTATGTTCCCTTAAGATATTTAATTTTATTTATATCATCGAAAATTTGACATTTTTCCTGCAAAAATAATTATGAAATTCACGTACTGAAATATAGATTGAGTGTTGTGGATTTTTTTTCGATTCCTTTCAGAAACAATTTTCGGTAGATATGTAGCTTGAAGCAAAGTACGATAAAAAAATGGAAGTAATTGATAACTAAAGTGAGTTTACGGATGACAAATTAGAATTATTCACATGAATCGTTTATTTTAAAATTTTGATGAAAATAATGAAGTAAAAACTGAATTGAAATGTTAAATTGTTTTGAAAAAATATGATTGATTGATAAGTTCATCTTTATATTGTTATAAATAAATGATTAAATGTAATTTTTTGACTGTTAACCAGATTATTAAAACTTTGTATTCTAATTTTGTCAGAAATAAAGGTTTAAATGAAATTTTGTGACTCTGTGTTTTCCATTTTGTTAAGACATTCTGAGAGAGTATAGTTATATTTATATTCACTTATTTGTTTATTTGTTTTTACAGCTATTTGATTCTAAATCCGTAGTAATGAAATTACTCAATTTCAGTTATCATTTTGAAACTGAATTTGTCACTGAGAATTTTACCATCTGTAGTTGTTCCGTGTTCTTTTTGCTGAATTAAAGTTATGGTACAGAACAATCTCTCGATTATACAAAAATAGAAATAACTCATTAAGATTTAAAGAGTATGAAGTTTTATTTTACTCTATTTTCAGTTTTAAAGAAATACTGGGGCTTGGTCCATATTTATATGTCTGTCTGTCTTAATATGTATACAAAACCCTACTAAAATATAAACTATAACCTCTAAAATCTAATTTAAAAAACTATTAGAATGAAAAAAAAAAGCTAAAAGTTAAAAAAAACTGCAATATTAATTTTAAAAAATCGTTAATTTATCCAATTAACCTAAAATCAAATTAAAAATATTATCCTAAGGTAAAAATGAGATATTCGTATAAAAATAAGTCAATTTTTTTTTTAAAATAATACTATGCAAGTGATATTAATTCAATATAAATACAAATCATTAATTTTTATAAGCCAATATTTGTATTAACCATTAATTTTAAATTGCAACCAATCTAACTACTAAACAACCTAAGACAGCACAGTAAAATTTAAGAAAAAGGAATTATAGTTATACAAAAAGGAAGATAATGTGATTTAATAATGTTCTACACTTTGGAATGGAAAATGTGTGTTTAAACAAGTTTCACTGATCCAACTATCATATCTTCAGCAATTACATTATCATCGAAAGTAAATAAAAGAACCGAAACCAAACAAAAATTCAACAGTAGAAAAATGAAAAAAGGAAGTTAATGCAATTCAACCGAAGGAAATTAAATTAAACTTTAAAAAAATATACCATTAATACACATTTATTAAAAATATTTTTTCGAAACTAAAAAAGTCAAATTTTTATAATTTATATGTTGTTCACTCTTAAATCAACATCATGCTGCCACCAATTTGGCTGCACACATTGGCACGCACAACTAGCTGGAGTATCTGTTCTTCGCACGGGTGAATATTTAAAATAAAATCAACCAAAATTTTATAAAAGTATTTTAGAATAAATTTTTTAATGGGAACCAATAAACGAATAAATAAAAGAATCTCAGAAAATAATCTTTGGAGAATAATAAGTTATCAGAAGACGTAATGCCTGCCAAAGAAAGCGGATGAAGAAACTAAAAATCTAAACTCGTTAGCTGTAGTGCAGTTTACTTTTTTGAAAGAGGAGAAAAGGTTCATTCCGTATACTGTATAAGAACTGCATCGTTTGGATAGACATATTTTTAAATGGAAAGATTTGAAAGTTAAGATATCTGTAATTGAAGTTTTCAGAGAAATTTTCTGAAATTCACCAAAAATAGGCTAATTAAATTATAAACTCGGAATGAATTCAGTCTTCTTAAAATAGCTTTGATTTCTCAGATGGTATCTCTCGACGTATCTTTCGACAGTTAGGCCCCAAAATATGCAAAACATTATTAAATAGATATATTCGAGCATTATTAATAAAGATTCGCTACAGCATTATTAAGAAACTAATTTTAAAATATAAAAAAAGTTGTTAAGAAAATAAAAAATATATATTTTCATGAAAAGAAATTTTTAATTGATTCGAAAGACTTTTAATTAATTAGAAATTAGTGAAAAAATACATTCAAAGCTGAAGAAAATTGAGGTGCAGAATTAAACTCAGGTCAAATCACTAAAAAAGCAGTATCATAAAATCATCATAGTGGAAGTCTTGGTTTCAGAATATGACAAGAAGTAAAAATACAAACTATGTAGTGTTAGAATTCAAAAGAATATTTTGCAGGTGTTCAATTTTGAGATTTGTGGAATATATAAGTGGGGATATTTTGAATAGAAAGATTATCAATGTCACAAATAATGTATAAATTTGGAGGGATTTTCGTTGAAAGCATTGTTTTATTGTAAGAAGTTCAATCATATATCATTGTTAAATGAGTCCTTTTAAATAGAATCGTAATCCTACATCAAAGAACGAATAAATGTTTAAAAATAATAGAGTATCTAAGCAACTACATTCTGCTTTAAAGAACAAATAGATAAATATTAATATCTTCAAAATACTACTTGAAACTAGACGGCCAGAGACAACAAAGACCGTGACGTCATGTGAAGCAACATGGATAAAAAATCTTTCACAGCGAAGACCAAACCTGCCTCAGTTTTCGCCAAAAGTGACTTAAAAGTTTTAAAGAAATCAAATGCGAATTTCGAGAAAACGGTCCCCAGTAACACTTTATGAATACTCATAGACTCTTTGCACCAAATTTCATGTTTTTTGTAATATTTACGCTACACATACATGTTTATTAATATACATATTTCGATGAAGCTCTAGCAGAGCTACCTGTCGTGACGACTGAAGAGTAGTTAAATAGAGCTAGCAGAAGAATATATTATAATACTCGTATTTTACGTTATCTTGGAACTGAAAACTTGAGTGTAATGTTTCATACGTAGATGATTATTTTCTTTTAATGAATTTATTTTCTGGAGCCTTTTAACACGCTTTAAGTTATTAAATAAATTTTTTATTGTTGTTACCGGAATACTGAAATAAAATGAGTCTCTAGATTTGTGTTTCTTCGGATAAGAGTTTTGCGACTGGAAGTGATTAGAATTTGGAGACAATCAACAGTTTTTGACAGATTTAAAAACTTTGATACTAATTAGTGAACCTGTTTCTTAGAAAAGAAATTGGAAAAAAAACCCTTTTCATTATTTATTCATTTTGCTTCAATTATTCATAAAACTTATCTCATAAAAGAGTTATACTTTCCTTTCAAATCTTGGATTTTGATTTTAATAGGAAATATAGCTTTGTAAGATTTGAAAATTCAAATAATATTCAAAAAGGGAATTTAACAAAGAATTTTTAATAATGTAATGACGACACATATGTAAAAATTATTGCGAAATAACTTAAAAGTATAAAAATAAATATTTTCAAAAGTTATCAGAAATGCTGAGTACGTGTAATATGATATTTATAATGGCAGTGAAAGTTATAAACAGATAAAAGGACCAATTTACATTCTACTTGAAGTTAACAAAAAAAAATTATTATATTATTAAATACACATAATCATTTTCATAGAGAAAAGAAATTCCTAATATATGATTAAATGGAATATACTTTATAGTTTCAATTTTTAAAATTGAAAGATTTCTTAAATTAGGACCCCTTACTTCACATTCTCTTTTAAAAATGAATAAATAATTTTGGTTTTTATGAATAATTTTTTAAACTTTAAATGCCACAAGTAAATTTACAATTATTTATAATAAAAAAAATGTGAATATATTTAAATATTATGAGTACAAATGAACGAGTTCAGTAAACAAAATAAATTCCAGCTACTTCCAGAACTAAATTAAATAGATATCTCACTTAGAAGCAGGAACATACCTTCCTCAATAGCGCATTTCATTTCTAACTTGCCTAAGTCTCCTTTCATCTCATGAATTTAAGCGCTATACGATAAATGACCCAATTTGGCGAATATCCTGAAGTATTTGTAATTGCATTAAATTTGCAACGCATTTGTAAGATGTGTTACTCTGAAACTGAATAAGATAATTAGCTGTTAGATTTATCTATTTCGAATAAGTTTTAAGTTACTTTCCATTAGTTTAAGATGAAGAAAATTAAACTATTTTATTCTAAAGAAGTTTGACTAAATAAACCTGTTTGAAAATTTGTTCTGAAGTACATAAAAAAAAGAGTATTAATTTATGATTCGAATAAATGCCCATAGTGTGCAGCAGACATTTTAATATTATTATGAAAAAGGACTTTAAAGCACATTTTGACAGTTTACTATGAATACAATTTAAAGGTAGAAATATATTGTTCTTTAATCTTAAGTAATTTAAAATTACACTTGATGAAAATATAGTTCAATATTTAGGAAATTAATATCGAAATTAGACTATTGATAATCTGAAATCTATCGTAACACAATTATTGATTTCTTTTTATCACTACTCGATGTTTATAAAAATCAAATTTAAATACATAATTAACCACATATTTTTCAATCATTTTATTAGATTTCAAAAGTTTTGTTGGATACTTTTATAAGGGTGGTGGTCAAAAAGTACGTGTTTTGGTTGACAGATGGCAATGCTAGGGCAAATCGATGCGTTCTCTGCTATTGAATGAATGGCAAGAAAAAAAATTTGATAATGATTAATTGGTTAATTTTGATTAGCAAGCAAATTGCTGCCAAACCCAAACTATTTGCTGCAGCTTCGAGGTATCGTCGTCCTTTTGCGTCGATTTGTTACAGTCGATTAAGATGATCTTATGGGCCAAAAAAGTTGAGGTGACGTTTTTTTTGGATGCGAAGGGCATTGTGCTCATGGGTTTCTTAGAAAAAGGAAAAAGGATCACGGGACAATACTACGATGAATTAACTTATTCCATTTTTCACATTCTGAATAATTCATTTTTCATACCTAACACGCGTATTTTTGAAACACCCTCGTGATATTAAATTTGTAACTTTAATTTTAATTAATAGTCATTAAGTTTTCATTTCAAGAATTTACATTCATAAAATGTTTCCAGTTAATGATTAACATTTTTATTTTTCAAGACGCATTTTTTTACTTAACACCAAGTCCTTAAGCCTTCTAAAACTCTATCCTGGAATTTTTTTCAAAGGTCTGAGAATTAGAAATAGTTAATTTTTTTAACTGTCAAGAAACGATAGATTAAATACACTCTGTGACAACGATTTTTATTAGCAAATTTGAAAAAGTGTTTTCAATCATAAAAGGAAACTTCTATAGTATTTCAGAAAATATAGGAAAGCAAGGAATCTAAAATATAGACTTAAAAAATGATATTTCAGTCTATCGCCTATATAAGTCACTTTAAAAGCTTTATTGAGACCTTAGATTTTGTAATTACTTGAAATTACTAAAAGTCTGCTACTTGCTATGTGGATTTGGAAAAAGGAAGGAAAAGAAAAGGGGATATGTTGAATTTCTTTCCCACTACTTTGAAAATATAGTACAAATGGCTAAATAGATCTCTCTACTATCAGTCTCCCTAAAGTAACCCTTCGGAATAACAATATTCGGTTATAACAATAATGTTCAGCTTATCAGCTTTCTAACTTTCACATCGGACAGCCTCCACAGTAATACTCTACACTTCCAGGCCAGTCTCCGAAAATTCCCGAAAGATACACGCTGCTTCTCCACAAATACAACCTGTACGCTCTCTTTCCAACTGTCGAAAGCCTTCAGTCGATTTCTAGATCGATTTTCGCTACAGAGACTCCAAAGAAAGACTCACTCCTGTAGACAGACTGATTTTCTCCGGCTCTCCACGTATTCATATCTTATCCGGACAGGAGTGACGTCACACCAAACTTTCACGAAAAGTCTGCAAATTTCTTCCCTATCGATATTTTGCCTAAGTTCCAGCACAATCGGGTACTTTTCCTGTGTCACCAAAGTCGTCAAGTTTCGCACCAAGTCGTCAAAAGGCCTCTACGTCCGTGGCCAAGGTGAATGGATTATTGCTTTAACTTTCTTTTGCTAACTGGTGATATCTCTGAGAATCCATCTTTTCCTTTATAAGAAAATCTTTGCAGGGAAGCATCAACTCATGTTTGCAATAATATGGAAGATCAAAACTATTGCAAAACAATGAAGAGAAAAGATAAACTAAATATTTAAGGAAATAACCAAAAATCAAATTAGTATTTATGCAAATAAAATACAAATTTTCTTTAATAATCAGACAATCTAAAATTTAAAACCCTAAAACACCAAAATTCAAAATAAACTATAAAAGATTTAAACAAACTAAAATAAAGTGAAGTGACAGGAAAGCAAAATTTAGAAGGAATATAATTAATACTGCTCCATAATTTGGAGTGGAATAATCTGTGCTTATACTAGTAATCACTGATCAAACCATCACACTTCAGCGAATTATTTTGTAAACTGATGGTAAAAAAACCAAAAATCAGAAAATTTAACCACAGAAAAAGAAAGAAAGTAAACATATTCAATTACACTACAAAATACTAATTTACACTTCACTACTTCTCCTAAATATTGTAATATTAATTAAAAATATTAACAAAAAATAGTAATATTAATTAAACCATATATATATATATATATATATATATATATATATATATATATATATATATTAATATATATATATATATATATATATATATATATATATATATATATATATATATATATATATATATATGAATCACAAAGGTAAGCAAACTGAACCATATTTTGATATAAAACTCTTATCATGGACATATCATCATTAATGTAAAAATGTGGAAATTATTTATAAAGACAAAAACACTAGAAGAAAGAATTAATTACTTAAAATCCATATATATGTATACATACAATTACTCGTACATTATTTTCATTATTCTAAATTTTTCATTGGGCTTTCTATTATAATTTTTCATTTCCATAACAGATTTCTGTTATTAAATTTTTATTTCTGGTAAGTTCAATTAGTTATAATAATTTTTATATAAGCTATATTAATTTTACTTAAGTTTGTCATATATTGATTTCTTTGAGTATGTATTTTTTTAGATATTAATATATGAAAAACTACTATATACACCCTTACGCCCACTTACGCACACACATGCATTACACACACACACACACACACATACACACACACACACACACACACACACATACACACACACACATAGTAGTTAAATTAAATTGTTACTATTTCATAAAATAAATATGAGAAAATGGATACGTTTTAATTTTTTGAATACTTCAGATAGGAAATGAGCAAAGTAATATTATTATTAAAAGTTTCTCTTTAATTCCATTCACCTCTATTTGAGGGAACTTGACTGTGACACTGGTTTTGAATTCGTTTTTCCCATTGCTTTTTTTTACACAATCTAAAAGTTTTATTGATACAAGCAGATATGTTATAAGCAGATGAGTATCTGTAATTTTCTGAAAGCAATAATTACATAAACTCTGGTGCTAATTATAGATGTTTTAGTTTTCTTAAATAATTTTACAATCTGTTAGATTTAAATACTGTTTTATTGTTTTGAACTTAAGGTTTAATATTTATTATGGTTCTTTTGCTGAGGTCTGTTACAATTCAAATAACCCATCAACAATTCGAGAATTTAAAAGTTTCTTGAATTTTAATACTCACAAATTTCCAAATCTTGGAAAGATGAATAAATGAAAGGAAATTACTCTTGTAAATTACCTAAAAATGAATCCTATTACCCTATACATTTTTGACTCATTATGACGCTGAAAAATAACTTCTTGAGAAGTAATGAAAAAGTTATTTAGCATCGACCCTTTTCTGATTAATGACACTATTTCATGAAAATGGATTGCCAACTGCATCAGTCAAAGATAAACAAAAGAAAATCCTTCAACTCTTCAGTCGATGGTCAACAACTCATTGCAAAGAGCACAATAACAATAAATGTTTGTTTGAAGAAAAATAAGATGATACATATGGCTTTGTTTCGACGTGAAATAATTATTTTTCATGTCTTAATAAATAATAAATTACATTTTTTCTCCTTTTCGGATGCTTATAGACTAACTGACGTTGTCTCTGAATGTCAACGAGTTTCATTAATATCTTTTATCATAATTTTGAAGATTGAGCCTTTTATGTTTTCAGTCTTTGTGAAATGAATTAATGGAATTATTTGACGCTACACAGCAGGTGTCCGAAATAAAATTTGATTCATTAATTAGGATAACAGCGCCTAATGTGGAAGCCATCTATATCAAAAATGCATGACACCTCACTACAATGATGTATGATTAGAATTCTTTATTAATAGTAATTACACTTTATTATTGTTCATTTATTTTGACAAATATATAATTATAGATCACACACATGCAATTTTATATTACGACACATGATTTCTAAAAGACTGCAATGAAGCTTTGAAAAGTTTTTTCAAAATATTTTCTTTTAAATTAAATTAACCATTTTTTTCTGAAAGTAAAAGCATTAAATAGTAAGAAAAGTATGCCAGCAGAATCGAAAAACTTTATTTTGGAAAGTCTGGAGTCACATAAATGTTCGACTTTGAGTGGCTAACTGGTTGAGATTTCGATTTGTTTCAGTTCCCCCCCCCCCTATCTTTCTATTCTACTTAAGACTGATTAAAACAAACTATCGAAACTTTTGAATTCATCATAAGCAGTTAGAATAAAATTTTGAAATTGCATTAAAGTACAGTGATTTCTACTGAATATTTTCATAAAAAAGACCATACTTATTTTATATTCCTCCTCTAACATTTTCTTTATTTCAATATCTTATGAATAATTTTTCGAAATATGTGCAGTACATAATTTTTTTAATTAATTTATATTTAAAAAATTTAAGTTTGCATTAAATATATCTAAGACTTAACTGAAATTGGTTAAATTTTATCTGATTTTCAGTAGTTCTTAACACTTCTTGTAGTTTCCATTGCGATACACGTTTGTTTTATAATATTCAAATTACCACTGTGAAAGATTAATTCTATAATGCATTTTCAGTGTCCTTCAGTTCAATTATTAATCAGTCCTAGTTACTATTTGTATCGATAAAAATGTAGGTAAAAACCATTTTTTTTTCATTACTTTTTTCTTATCATAGAAAGACAATTTTCTTTTTCTGAAATATGTTAATTCGAGTGTCATGATTTTAGTTTGAATCTGTCTTACTTAACTATTTTTAAACTGACGATTTGCTTAAAGGAAATAATATTTTAAAGCTTATGATTTGTAAAATGTATTTTGTTTGGTGGTTCTGTATCATTTTTAAGACATAATACTCCGTTTAATTAAATCTGTAGTTGCTTTATACCAGAAAGTACTATAGGTTTCTTCCCTTCAAGCTGTCGATTTAAATAGCCGACTGCTTTCTATTGATAAAGAGTTGATATGAAGTGTTTGGCTGTGGTTCCCATTTTTACTTTCCTTCTTTTATTTTTATTGAATGCAGTTGATAAGTGGCATCTTATTGAGAGAATACTGTGATTGCTCTACGCGAGCAATGTGCGTAGTTTTCTCTAATCACTTACAGAAATTTAATACATGAGAATATGTTTCTTTGTAAAATGAGCGATAAAAAGGAAAACCGCAATATGAATGAAATAAAAATAAATCATTTAAAAGCACAGGTTCACAATTATTTAATTACAGACTTGTATTTATGATGTATAAAGGATCCTGAAAGAAAGTCCTGAACCCTATTTGTGTGTGTGGCGAGAAAAGGTTCTCTGAGTATAATAAAAGTATTCGTAATGTGTGGGTTGTATGTTATAATATATTTAAATCATTTAATTAAATCATGTTTGTTGTACTCCGTACAATTTCGTATTATCTATCCAATAGTTAGATAACGTGTTTTCCGGTCGTGAAAGCGTTTGAATGAAATATGGGACTTATGGTGAGAATATATAATTTATCATTAGAATCATTCAGTAGCATAAGAATTTGGTTTTATCAAATGAAACGCGATTTGGATTCCATTTGAAAATATTATTCTAAAATGTTTGTTAAGAAGAAACATTGAAAGTTGCTCAAGATCAAATATTAATTTGTTAAAATATATCCAGGTTATTCGTGGTTCAATTAAAATGTTTTCATGAATCAAAGCCTTCATACAACAGATGTAATGGTCAAAAGTTAAAAATGTGATATTTTTTCAATCAAATTTTAAAAATCTAATAAGGAGCAAAATAATTTGCAAGCACATTATTATAAAGAAGGAAAATTATCCCCAACGAAACTTTGGACATTAATTTCAATGCATTTATTAAAAGTAGTTTCCACATTTTTCTATCGTTATTTTCGATACTTTTACTATAACTTCCGCTTTATTTACTTTTCTTTCAAAGAGATATATACATTAGCCTTTCTCTTTCTTTACTTGTAGATAACACACTCCTTTTTCAAAACATTAATTTAATAAACATATAACAAACGTTCCACCATTAAGCTAACTTCATTAATTTTAAAGGCGTATTTTACTTTTATAAAAAAGTTAGGATAGAAACAACTGATTTTTTCAGTCTTATTTATTGAATTCAGACGTTTTAATTCAAAACGTACATTCAACTCTGCACGTTGAAACATATGTTAATATAAACTCAGTTCTTATCTTTCTGAAAAATTTGAAATTCGTGTAATTTTTTGTTAGTTTTAATGAATCTCTTTGTTGCTATAATTTATTTATTCGCCAGCGCTTTTTATGTTTCTTCCATTGACATCGCAACTTTATTTAATGATTTAATGTAATATCTTCCTAAACATACGCTATTTTGTTTTTGAGACAACAAACCTTGTTCATGTTTTTTCATTTATCTTCTACGCGTGAAATTCTTTTAATTTTCTTTATTTTTTACTGGTGTGCAGCAAGCATTAGGAGTTGCACAAAGAAAGCGTTGTAAATTTCCTGAAATACCATTGGAATCATTACAGATTTTCACACAATGGACATTCGATAATTTCTCACACGACGCACAAAAGAAATTTTTCCAACCAAAAACACAATTATATTGTTTCTCTGAAATACGAGAAACAATTTTTTGGGTAAAAATGTTTTTATCTACACATTTGCTTGAAAAATAATGATCATTATTATTACTATCATAAGAAAAACCTAACAAAAGCTTCAACTTGTTTGCCTCCTGGTCAATAATATTTATTTTAATGGCATCTTGAATCAGACTTTTTAATATGATTCATTTAAAAGCGTGGTGCCTTTGCATTAATGCATAAATAATTTGGCATAAAGCTAGTTGATCCCGTAATAATGTTTTAGAGGATATTTATCTTATATTTTCTCAAATTAATTAGTCCTAATATTTTTTACTAATAAATAATACAAAAACACCATTTTCAAGAAACAAATTGGTTTTATAAACTTTAAAAGGATAAAAGTTTTTTTATAAATACTTTTTTCTACACAAATTATTTATAATGAACTCAAATTCTGAAAATCAGTATTAGAAAATCATATTTTTAATATTCTGTTGCTTTAAAATAAGCAATTTAAAGGAACACCATTCATTTTTATGCTCTACATGGAATATCTCTATAAGGGAGAAAACTGGTGTTATTATATCTTTTTTGTCGTAGAGGAATATTGAAGTTAAAGTGTGCATAATTTTTAATTTATAAACCCCCGCATAATGAGCTCTAGGGTACTTACACGCCCTCCTTTAAAATGCCATATAATTTTGCATGAAAAATTAATTTCAAGTTAGTTAATGATTTGTTATTAATAATTGAAGACCAATTACTGTTAAATAATCTTTTCTTATTTAAATAAAACTCTCAATACGACAAAAAATTTTATAGACTTTTTTGCATGGCTATGCGAATAATTTATTTTTACTAATTTTGAATGGCGTGTTTCTGAATAATTATTCGCGGATTTCAAACATAAGTTCTGAATTACTGTTAAAAAATCAGTATTGCAATATTCTCCAGTTTCTCTGCTAATATTTCACCAAATTTTTGTTTCGACTTTTAATAATAGCTTTAATTTTTTTTATTGAAATTTCAACACTGGTTCATTTTAAGTTCTAGAATAAAGAATATTATTGCACAAAAACTTAGATTTAGCATTATTTTTTCTTAAGAAAAATGAGCAAATGTTTCATGTTAATAATAAATTACATTTTACTCATGTTTGTTAAACATGAGTAAACCCAAGAATATAAATCACTTAGAAATATAAATTTACGAATAATATTGATACCGCTTTCAACAAAATTTCTAAAATAAATCATTCTCTAATGTCAGACAAAAATATGAGATGAAATTGTTATTTATTACTCTCAAATATTTTAAGTAAATAGAAAATATGACGAAAAATACAAGTTCTAGTATATAATAAAAAATCACGAAAGACCGTAAATATGAGCTTCAACAAATACCGAAATAAATTCTTTTGTAAAAGACTAGATTTTTAGTTTTTTTTTTTCATTGTATGATGACACACTCACAAAGGAGGTATCAAAATAGATCCATATTATCCTTGTTTGGAACGTACAAGTAAAAGGCATTTTATAGGATCTCTTAGTAAGTGCTGTACTTATGAGAGCCACAGAAAGATAAAGAACTTAAACAATTATTGATATCTTTTAACTTTTTACAAAATAAAAGTTTTTAAATCTTTTTTTCCTTTGATAGTATTTTTTTAACTGTGTCTAGCTGATTTTGTACATTAAATCTTTTTAAGAGAAAAGTATGATGGTATTTTTTACATAAAATCAGGCTACCTTATATTTCTAGAGTAATGTTAAGAATACCTGATATATATGCTCTTTATTTACATATTTTTGTGTTATAAAAAGACAGGAGAAAAATCCCCCCCCCCTGGGATTGAAAAATGTTACCCGGACTCTTGTCCATCAAAAGCAACGATTTGTCGGTGGTTTGCCGAGTTTAAACGTGGTCGTACCGACACAAATGACGCGGAACGCTCGGGTAGACCTGTGGAAGCCGTTACACCGGAAAATGTGAGTGAAGTGACAAAAATTATAATGAAAGATCGTAAAGTGAAGCTCCGTGAGATTGCTGAGATGACACAGATATCATATGGAAGTGTATTTACTGAAAAAGGTTTTTTGAAGTGAAGTGAAAAAGGTTTTTTCCAAGTGGGTGCCGCGATTGCTTTCGATGGAACAAAAACAGCAACGAGTCGATGATTCAGAAAGCTGTTTATCGCTATTTACTCGCAACAAAAAAGATTTCTTGCGTCGTTACGTGACCATGGACGAAACATGGATACATCACTACACTCCAGAGTCAAAGCGGCAGTCATCTGAGTGGCGCACAGCTGGCGAAAGCCGTCCGAAAACGCAGCAGTCAGCTGGCAAAGTCATGGCGTCAGTTTTTTGGGATACGCATGGCGTGATTTTCATTGACTACCTCGAAAAACGTAAATCGATCAACAGTGATTATTATATTGACTTGCTGGTGCGTTTAAAGGAGGAAATCGCAAAAAAACGACCGCACAGTCTCGGGACTTATTGATCCATGTGTTATTTACTTATTTTCACCTTCTATATACATCTACCCTTTAACCTCCAAGTGAATCTTCCATTGTTCGAAACAGTGCTGGAAGTCTTCATCTACCAGTTCCTTCAAGACGCGTGCCACTTTCTCTTTCGCAGTTTTAAAGACTCATATCTAGTTCCTTTTAATGCAGATTTCACCTTAGGAAACAGATAGAAGTCACATGGCTCAACATCCGGTGAATGAGGCGGATGATCTAACACTGGGATGCTGTACTTGGCTAGAAACCTCTTGACAGACAATGTAGAGTGAGTCGGCGCATTGTCTTGAAGGGCCGTATGGATTCTTTGTCAATTCTTATATTCTCAGCAATTGCGGAAATAGCTAACCGATTGTCAGATCAAGCCAGATTACAATTTTTTTTTTTTTGATATTGTCATCGAAGGCTTCACGCTGAACAGCTGTTGGTCACTGGCATTTGGCACATGCATACTTCTTCTGTAACAGCGTAAGTCTTGTTATTTAATAGCCACACATCGTATAGGTACTAGAAGATGTGAAATGATCTGTAAAGAGATATTCCTGATTCGGATCCAGTCACCAGAACTTTAGCGGATTCTTCAAATCCAGTATTCGCAACTCTACTCTATTATTATTTGCTGTAATTAGGATAAGTATAATTTTCAGTTATAATCTTTGATTAATGATGCGATTTAATGAACTCTTCACACTCACATAATACAATTTAATCTTTGATTATTTTAAAACTAGAATAAATTTAGTTAACAAATATCTTGTAACTGACTATTTATTGTGCGTCTTGATGGCTCTTAATTTTAATAACGATGCAAGACTAAAAAATAATAACAAAAGAAAATTTTAGAGAGGAGGGGAATTCTCAAAAACTTTCTCACACACGCCACCAATTCAACTGTCTCCTCCTCTTTTAACGAGCACTTGAATAAATATAGTTTTCTAAATACTTCAGATAGTAAAAATATGAACTTATGAATTCTTTTTTGTGCTAGGAAATTGAAAAATAAGATCTTTCAGCTGGTCAAAGTTTGGAAAGTATGTTTTCTATATAACCAAAACCTTATTTCAACAATTTATTCTTGATTATTGCTTTTGAATCAGACTAGATAACTGAATGCTGATTTTTCTATGTCATCTACTTGTAACAAAACAGTTAAAGAAAAATGTTTCTGTTTTTCTAAAATAAATTAGGTATTTTTGTTCTTTTTTTAACATAATTATTTTTATCTTGAGATATTAATGTTTAAACCTGTCTTTTTGATTAGATAGAGCCATGAGAGAAATAACATTTACTCTCTCTTGATTTATAAGCTGAATTGTAAAAAATCTTAAGAAAATTCGAATCTATAATATTTTCGGCTTTTGATAACCAAAATTATCAGTGTAATATCAATCGAATACCATTAGTTAAATATCTGAAATATAATTAGTTAATAATTCTGATTTATGATGTTCACAGATCTCATTCTTGACGGAAAGTTTAAATACAGGAATATATTTATTTTAATTTTACAGGTAGGATCGTGATTGGCTGGTTACTAAGGTCACTAAATTAGCAATTGATCTAATTGAAGTTGAATAGTAGGTTTAATTTCTGACTTCGCTAAATATTTTGTGTGGAATTAAGGGATTCTTTGCGTGCTAAAATTGAGCTGGGTATCATGTGTCATACTGGGGATGTTTAGAGACCGGCGAATTAGCTTCTGCATTATCGTCGTTTGACGTGGGTTCGATATAAAAAAAGGTTCTTCGCTAAGAGCGCGTTAAATTTCTTCAGTGCAATGCTAATTAAAACCAGACAAAATCTTAAAGCTAAATATTATAATGAAGAACAATTAGCAAACTATTGAAAGAGTAATTTAGAAGAAAACGATGATACTGCAAATTACACAGTCGGTGTTCCCTTCAACAATGAAACATTAAAATAATATACATCTCATAATTTTTAAGAAATATCAATATTTATTATTAATATATACATACAAAATGAATCACATGCATTAGTATCACTGCCCAGTTAAAATTAAAATTAATAAAGTAATACTTTTTTGGGAAAATGAAAGCGCAATAATTAAAAAAAACAAGTGTATTACTTAAAAGTAAGTAACTAAAACTAGATAAATCCCTTAATTTAAAGTAAAATGATCAAATATAAAAAAAATTAAGATAATGGAAAATTTTTAAGTAATATAGAGGAAGCAGAAAAAGCATCAAAAATGAAGTTAAATTAATATTTGATTCACAGTTTTAGCATTTACAATTCAATTATAAAATAAATAATTAAATAAAAATTAAAAGTGTAGGAAATAAATATGCATTTTCTTCAAAATTAAAGTAATCAGTGCGTAAAGCACACGAGTCAGTAATTTTTTTTGTTGCAAAGTGTAGCTGTTATTGTAGTTATAAAAATGAAGCTAATATATGTTGAAAAAATTCGATTCCTTTTGTGAGCCTTGCCAAAAAACCTGAATCGCCTTCATAATTGAAAACACTTGCAAGAATGTATTGCCTCCAATATTTTAAAGAAAAATAAAATAGTGTGCAGATCTACAAGAAAGTAAAAATTTTAACATAATAAATATGAATAAAAATATACTCAAGACATAATTTTAATTAATTGAAACATGTGAGCTCTTAAATTTGTTCCTTGTAAATAACTTTTTTTTTTCTAGAATCATTTTGAGTAAAAATTTCATCTTCACCAATAAAAAGAAAAATATTTTCTTAATACCCTAACTTTCCCTGCAACAAAGTTTAATGCATTTCATAACCTTAAGCTTTAAAAAGTTTAGTTCTATTTGATTTTTAAAAAGAAAATTTAGTTTTTTTTTTGTTGGTGCACTGATGTATGTTTCTCCCTTGTTTATACTTGATATCATCGCTTTTCCATTTACTTTATACCAGTTAAGAAACAAATTTTTTTTCTTTAAACGTAGAAAATAAATTGCCATAATTCTACTGTAATGTTTTTTGATATAAGACGCATCCTTTGAAATGTGCTTGGAAATATACGCCTTATTAAAACTGCAATGAAACAAGTAATTGCCAAACAACAACGCATGAGTAGAAATATAGGAAAAGAAAATCAGTACGCATAATTTTTTTTATTTTTTCAAACCTTTTCATACTCTGGTGCAATTTTCGATGAACTGACGCATTTTTTATTCCTGCATTATTAATTTATACTGATATAATTAATATTGGAATTGCTGAAGAATAATACATATGTGGGTCAGGTGACAAAAGGAAAGTCATCTAGGAAAGTACATAAATCTTTTTACGCTTTCCTTCCTTTCTTTCTTTTATTTTTAAATAACTATAAAAATTATCAATATTACTCTCAAACCCGAAATAAACAATAAAAATAAATTGCAACATTACTTCTTAAAGTATTAAACAGGACTGATGAAATATTTTAAATGTGTTTGTAAAGCGTTTTGATTTCTAAGTAATTAAATTTTAAAAACACTCAATAACATAAATAATGAACTAGTTTATTCTTTCCTTACTTGTAAGTTAAAAAATAAATGAAATTTTTGGAAACTTATTACTTTACTGAGAGATTCAAATCAAATCAAATACTCATGTAATTTCATTACATGTTACTATTTTACTATCAAGAAGTACCTTTAATTACAAATCTAGAAAAAAGTTATACAAATATCATTTTTAAAAATTCAAAAGCTAAAAATATTCTTTTTTTTTAAAACTATCTTATTTCTTTTTTCATATTTTTTTATTGAATTTAAAGACGTAAGAATTAAAAATGATTATTCAGATAATTAAAATTAATAATTTTTTTTCAACAGTATATTTTTTGCATTAACTCCAGTTCTTATAAATTAGTTTCATTGTTAAAATTTCGTATTGGTCACATCATACTGCAATGCGAGTGTTTAGAAAAAAATAGTTTGAGTTTCAGGATATAACTGTTTTTGAATGATACATAATGAAATAAATAGAATTATTTCATTAAACTTTTAAGAAGCACTCATATAAATTGGACTAAAATAAATAGCAGTGAAATATAAAGAATTTCAGAAGGAGAAAAGAGAGAAATTAAAGACATCAAAAAACAGATAACTACGCCAAGATTAATTAAATATTTAACGTTAAGAATTTTACTCAGAGAAAAATATTTAATATTTATTGCTTTTATGATAATACATTACAATAGATTTGATGAAAAATATGTAGTAGAAGGTCGTTAAAAAAAAGATCAAATTTCTTAATTAATTTTTGAAACAATGCTTGAAAATGAGAATGTATAATTAGTTCTGTCAAACAAAGAAAATTATTTATTCATTTGATTTTATAAAATGTTAAAAATTATTGAAACAATCGAATAACAAATTAGAAAATTAAATTTTACATGGAAAAGTGAAGCTATTATGTTAAGATAATGTATGATGAGACATGCATTGTCTTAATATATCTGTTAAAAAGGTGACAATGAGTCTCTGATTGACACAAATATGTGGAAATTTGCGTGCATGTGTAGTATGATCATACTTTGAAATAAAAGTTAAATAATTTTTTTTTATTAAATGTAATGTATATTTATGAAATATTCCACCGTAATTTAGAATTTTAAGAGTTTGCTTCTCAATAGAGGTAATTAATGTTTCATGGATGATGTATCCAAAAGGATCTCGGGGAACAATGTACCATGCATTTTGTGAATTTAAGTATTTTATTTTATAAAATTACAATACTTAAGAGATGGTATTTAAGGTAACCGACTACGTTCGAAACCATGATTTTGAAAAAAACGTATAAATGAATAATTTTTTTTTGATATTTGGTATCATCTGAATTATAATGTACATAAAAAGATCATTTCAAGAGTTTTATATCAATGAAAAATTTTAAAATGCAATTTTTTTAGCATAAGATAAGAAAAAAAAAAAAAGAACATTTTCAAAATATTCTCCTTTCATGAAAAATCTTTCTACAGCAGTGTTATTCAGCATATATATTGATATAACACCTGTACAGAGCCTGAACTATGAATTTTTAATAATTCACATTATTTGCAGAGTTATTAAGAGTCGAAGTAACAACACGCGTTTTATTAAAAATATTCCTCCTCTCTTTTGTATTAAAATGTCAATAAATCCACTTATATACCATACATTACAAAAATCCTGATTCAGGATCTTAAGAATGATATGAAAAACATTTCTACCAAATTCTATCAATATATATATATATTAAAAAAACTACTCCAGTTACTACCTTTCAAAAATTGTAAACATACTGAAAATTATATTCTTCAGAAAATGGATTTGAAGTTAAAACTTGTTCAGAAAACAAAGGAAATGTCTGATATTAACATACTTATAACTTGATTTCTATGTACCATAGCTACAAATGGAAGGTAACTTTAGAAAGAGAAGATTTCAAATATTTTAATAGATAAATAAAAATAAATTCGTTATTTTCTCCGAAATTCGAGTTTTTCACGTAGTCGGATACCTTAAAAGTGATTTATTTTTTTTAAAAAATGAACTAAATCATATCTTAAGCCGGATAAAGAATCTTAAAAAAGAAAGAAATACTTTTTACTATGAAAAAGAATTAATCGTTTCAGTTATATGTTGGTTTTCTTCTAGTGCTGTGGATCACTCGTTTTTCTGCTTCTAATGTAGCCGATGTTCACGAAGTTATAGCTGGCGTTGTTTTCTGTCGAGTCGTGAGTTCGAATACTGATGCAACCAAAATTCCGTTGTGCATTGAGGCTGATGTACGTTATATTTCTTGAGACTTAAAATTCGCACATAAAGATGTTGTGGAAGCTTTTGTTAGTTCAGGTGTCGTCATCGTCACTTCACTGAGTTTCCAAATGACGAGGTCCGTCCCCAACAGCCATCACGTTAATCAATCTCACATTTTCTTTCTTCTTTTCAGGCATTTTCTTAGTAATTTAAAGACCATTTAGACTAAAACAAGAATTAAAACTTGATAAAGAAAATAAATTCATTACGAACAGTATTTTAAACACTTAATTTTTAATATATAATACATTCATCTTTTGTTTTACAAATTGAATATTTTTCGTATCTACATATAAATAGTGAATAAGAAAAAATTTCAAATTTTACAAAAACTTAAAACTTATTCAATCGAATATTTAATACCTAGAATATATATATATATATATATATATATATATAATATTTATCTTCAATAAATAAAATAATACGTAAGTTGTTCAGAGAAAAAAAGAAATGCAAAGTTTTTAAGCAACTGTATCTCTTTTTAAGAATGTTAAGAAGAGAAGAAGGAACGAAGAAGATATTAGTTTCCTCAAATAATGAGTGTGAAAAACAACTCTTATTACATTTTTTACTCCTCAACAATTGATACTGAAACGGAACTTTATTTAAATGCACCTGAAAAGTTTCCATTTAATTAACAAAATGTTGCAACGTATACATTTGCTCCCGTTTTCTGAAAGTCATTTGTTTTAATATGCCGTACTCTTTACGAACAAGATTTTTTTTTTGCAATTTTGTTTTATCCTTAAGTCGCAGAACGTATTATAATTATTGACTGCAATAAGTCTGCTCGGATTGTCTAACCGAAAGGGGAATAAAAGTAACGCTTATTTTAATTTATACGTCATTGAATAGTTTCGTTAATCACACATCATGACAGAAAACAATGAAAATGAAACATCATACAACTGTGTAATGCTTCATCACGTAAGAAATTGAAAACAAAACACAAGTTCAAGTCTTTTGTTCGGAAGCTTAGTGACACGTTCTACAATTGGATTGACGCGGGGAAAAAATTCCATTATTTTAAACAAAGGGTTGTGGGGGACTTAGCGTCTATTTATTAATACCTAACTGAGTTTTTTATGCACACTTAAGGCATTTCGTTTTACTATTCTAGTTGGAGAAGTTTCTTTCTGCCGATATTATTTGAAAGTTCGCTGATTATAAAGCATTATCAATATTTTTCAGTTATTTTCAAAAACAAGTTTCGATAGATTTATTACTTCCTTGATAATGATAAAAAGGAGAAAAAATAGAAAATTTGTGAAGAGAGAGCTTCAATTAGTAATTAGAGAAAATTGGTTATGTGTATAGAAAAAGCTTTTGTTTGAATATTTGGTAGAATTAGCGAAGCAAAAATTGAATTGTTTCGCTTAGCTACTCGTATTTCGAAAACTCTTTTTCTGCTTTAATGGGATTTTTGATGCACTTTTATATGTATTGTTAGAAATGAGTCATTTAATTTTTTACTTTGTTTCAATACTGTGGTACGGGTTCTATCCCGTTTCTTCTTTCAACTTACTCTTTGAGGACCTTTAAATTAATTTATTTGAATTAAAGATTCTTACCTATAAATGAAACGGGACTTATGTAGATTAGATTGGAATTGATGAAGAGTAATGAATAGAACTGATGAGATGCGTATATAAGCAGGAAAAATTTATTATTGAGATTGGTAATTAAATACGTAGTAAAAATAGTGAACGGAAGTTATCTAGTGAAACATCTGTATTAGACATGCGGTGAGAAAAGAATCTTTGGAGTTGCTTCAAATGAATCTATATAAGATTAGTGACTCAATAGTGATGGTAGCCTAGCGGTCGTGTCGCGAACTCACTGCAGTTGTTTCCATCGAGTCGTTTTTTCGGGTCTTGATGCAATCAAAGACCCGCTATCCAGTGGGGATGGTTATTTTTGAAGTAAACTTTCCAAAAATTCAAAACAGTTGTAAGCGTTTACATAATTTAGTGGTCTGACTGTAATTTCGACACATAATTTTATATATTTAAATCTTTTGTCATGTATAAATAAGTAAATGTTTTGTAGAAGGAATCCATGTAACTGTTGTACTGAAGTAGAAAAATAATTGATGTAGATAAAATAATTAAAACGTTGGAATGCACTGAAAAATGTACTACTATTTTAACACTGAAATACATCCTCTTGTACGAGTAACATTACCTGGATGTATTATTTTCCTAATAATATTTCTAGCTAATTCTCACCATTTCATAGCAATTGACGGATGGTGTTGTGTGAATGAAATTGGGAGAAGCAACATGTGGGCTATTGGAGACTGGCATCGTAATTTTGAACCTCGATCAAGTCATAAGGTTGACACTTGATTTAGTTCTTTCCTTTCCAAACATCCACACCATGCCACTGGGAAGACATGAGACCTAGATAAATTTAACGTGCATCATCTCCGCAGCCCGGCATGTCTTTAGTGGCATTGGTACTCTGACCCATGACTCGATGGAAGCATCTCCAGTCGCAAATTCGTGACCATGTCCACTAGGCTACCATGGCCACCATTAAAGAACAATCACAAATGAACTTTCGACGTTAATTCGTCTAAGAGACTGATGGCCAACCGTTTGCATACCATGCGCATATTGTTTGACAGATGAGTACAGGTGAGCCAAATAACTGAAGCACTTTTTTTCCATCTTATTCATGGTCAGGAGTTGGTAAATAGGGATAAGTATAGAATTTTCTTCTCTTAGAGGAGAGAAAGGAATAATTCAATCAAGCAGTTAATCTGATTAACTCTGATTTAATGAAACAACAATCAACAATTGTCAGTAATGATCTCCTGTACGAGAGAAGGATCGTTTCATAGTGGGTCTACATCTATCAGGTTTAATAATTAAATATTCTATTTGCATTATAACTGGAATCCTGAAATAAACTGTGGTTCTAACGTGAGAAACTTGAGTTTTAAGGACTGGTTTTATGAATAACATGTTTGATAGAATAGCTCTGTTTTCTAGGATTAAAGTTTTGAACATTAGCTAAGCGAATTTGACATGTAATAGAAAATATGTTGTATTTAACACATTAAAAATCCTCTTTCACAATAAATACAAATAAAAAGACTCATTTTAAATTAAGCTTTTATTTAAAGATGGATTATAAGGTATTAAGTAATTATCAAAATGTGAAACAATATATAATTTGTTAATACTTGAGGCCCTTAACTTTGATGACTAAATATTTACCGATATAAAATATGTACTATGGATATTTACTTATGCATGAGATCAAAAGAAGTATTAACGCCTCCCAAAATTTTATAAATTATGCATATTACTATACATTAAAAAATCAATTAAAACCTTTTATTTCATCTTTAAATAGAAACTTGATACGAATTTTTTTTTTACTTATATTTATTAAATTCTTTTTAGTTTGGAAATTTAAATCTCAAAAACAAAACTTGAGCTATATAGGAGTGAAAGATATCAACTGAATTGGACGTTGTTAAGTGTAAGCCCCCCCCCTTCTTAAGTCAGTCACTGCTAGAGCATACCATAGTACTATATTGTCTTCGAAATTATACGTGTAAGCAAAATTTTAGCTTGATCGGAGGCTAAAATTTAAGTACAAATTTTGAACTGGGGTGACCTATATGTAAGTATAGCAAATTGAATAAAATTTTTAATAAAAAAGCGAAATAGTTTCCTAAAACGGGTTTTGAATAGAAGATTGATATATATTCCTTTAGTTTACTTCTGTAATAATAATAATAATAATAAACAATTTTGCTGTTCACATTTCTTGTGTAAATTCAGAATTTGCTTACAACTATGCTTTGGCAAAATTTAAAAATTAACGCATTAAAATAAATACGCGAGTACTTTACTAATACAATGAAGGGAAAATTATAAATACTTAACTGGCATTAAATAAATTCGCATTTTTTTCTATTTAAAATGAAGACGATTTTTATTTCTACGTAAATAGCCAAATTTTTCAGCAGAGAAACAGATGCTTAAAATTGCTCGTAAAGAATAATATTTTTTTATTTAAAAAATAATTAATTTTTTAAGCTGCTCTGAAAAATTAAATCAGGACCCTAGGCTAATATAAGTTGAAGGCTTTCGTTCTCCGGAATTAAAATCCTGAAATTTTGGAAATTAATGCACTTCGTCCTTATTTTTTTAATTGGATGATAATCCTTCATTTATAAACTTTTTCGAAACTGAATAGCTTGAGGAAATTTATAATTAAAAAACAACAAAAAGCTCAACCGTTGATAAAATGAAAATATCACGCATAAAAATGAAAACTTTCAAAACATTAAACCTCTCATGATATTAAGACTCAATTTAAGTAAATAGCTTTCTTAGTTTATATAATTGGTTTGATTCCTCGTTTACTAAAGTCTCCACCTATCCTACAAGCTTCAGTCGTACACTCTGATACTCGTAAATCAATAAATATCACAATTTGATGAATATCCTTAACTGTATATTTATGACAATGTATTAACTGCACACTTGTAACAATTCTCATGGCACTATGAATGTAAATTATGTAATCAGTAGTTGGAATTACCAGTATGAAACCAGAAATCAAAATTCTTTCTATTAGTTCAGGATACAAATCATTAGAAAATTAAGTTTTGTAGGTTTGTTGGTATACAAGAAGCTGAAAACGTTGAAATTTTATTTCATTGTAGAGCTTTGGTTCTCAATTTTTTTGAAGTCGGAACATTAAATTCAGACTCTTTTTTTCATCTGGGACACTTACTATGGAACATAAGCTTTAAAGTAAGAGTAGCCACAACCCTTTAGAAATCAAGGGTGGGATGAAAAAAAGAGGACAATACTACCAAAAATAAGTACGTTATTGAAGAAAAAACTGAATCGGTGCTCAGAGTTGTGGACGGCTCTGCTTCAAAGTTCTGCTTTTATAAGCCGCGGTACCCAGTGGTCATGGTCGCGGACTAACGGCCGGTGGCTTTCGTCGAGTCCCTGGTTCGAGCCTTGATGCCACTAAAACCCTGCTGTGTAGCCGGAGCCGATGCCCATTAAATCTATCGGGACTCAAAGCTCCTCCTATTGGTATGATGTGGAAGCTGGGAGAGGCATGTGCAAGCTCAGGTGTCGCCCTCGTCGCTTAACAGAAGTTGAAAATTACAAGGTCCGTCACCAATAGTCATAGTGTTGCTTCTAGTGTGATAAAACCAAAGTGAATAAAACCAGACCAAAATCTGCGTTTTTTATAAAAGTCTAAAATACCGATATTGATTGACGCCAGCACATTTATTTAAAAATCACTTAAGAGTACGATATTTCAAAAAATTCTCAAATTTAATACAGTACTATAAGCTAGATGATCTTCGCAGATTTCAGCAATATCGGGACGAATGAATAATAAAACTATTAGCATTTTCACTTCTAAATTTCTCATACTCTCAAGTTTTCTTATTTTAATATTAACCAGCTTTGAAAACACTGTTTCTTAAAGATATGACTTGAAAAAATAATGCGCTTAATGCTTTTTTGCTATACCCAGACATTCATTTATAATAGAGATCCTGAATAATTCCGAATTGACCCTTCCCTTACAATCATTGATACGTAATTTTCTTGGCTTTTCTATACCACCCAATCTAGTATATGATATCCTTTTACCTAACAATTTCATAAGTGTTAAACTTACAATACCACATATATAGCTAAAAAGTTTGTTATTCACATTTGCTAATTACAATCACTTACAAAAGTTATTTTACACTGTAATGATTTTTCTTTTGCAAAAATTTTTAATCTCACGTTTGAGGGCTTTTTTTTCGAATAATTTGCAGTGGCTTCATCGAACAACAATGCTTCATGAACCATGGATTGAGAACCACTATTGTATTCTCTTTGATAAATTTCCAAATAATTGTCCAGAAGTCACGTCCTAGACTCACAAATTAGTTAAAGAATTCATAGCTCTCTAATTTTACCAAATGCATTTACAACTGTCAACTTGAAAGGCAAAACAAAAGTACATCTCTACTTGTGGGAAACAGGAGGCAACAAAATCTAACAAGGGAAAATAAGATCCAAGTTGCAACTACCATTCATATGATACTCAAATCGAAATTTAGGCTCTAAATGTTAGGCACTGTAAGTGTTCCGATAACTATTTTTTGAATAGCCTATCATTTACGGAAAAATAGTTGCACTATTGTCATAGGAGCAATATAATTCAAAGAAATAGTGGTATTAAACACTAACTATATATTTTGTATTACTTGTCTAACAAATAACAATGATAGCTGATTAACATAGTTTGACATATTCAAAATGGTTGTTAAAGTAGGCCTGCAGTTTAGGAAAAGAAGTCCAAATTTTCTTTTTCTTCAGCGTTGACACTCGTTTTTTGATACTAAATCTTGTAAACGCTTTAAAGGCAGCAATTGAACAGGATAACACTCTTCGTTCTAATCACTTCATAGCTACTAGAGTTTTTCACAAATCAAAGGGTCACTTATTGGTTGTCCTTGGCTAAGGACTTCCCTGAACCATGTGTAAACTGTAGTGTCTAAATCCTGGTTTTCTGTGATTTTCATCCTTTTTCTGCGCAAGTCTCCATCTTTACTGTCAAATACCTTCGGAAATTTGGTTATACCCCTCTGTTCTTTTTAATGTCTGATGTTGCTGTATTTCTACTTCCATATTCTCAAGCTAAGCTTGATGAACTATCATCATTTTTATTTGGTGTATTATTATTTTTTATCAGAAGTAAAATGAGGATAACACGTTTACGTTTAGTCACCATCGTGATAGGCACAACAACTACAGAACGATTTGTCGCAAACAAAGGCTCACACGCTTCTGATATTGACGACGAATACACGAGGTAAGTCACGTATGTCAGTTGGCAAGGTGGGGGGAAAGCACTAACGGTCTCTGATGGTCGCTAGCGGACCTTCTACATGGTGAGGCAAATTTGAATTTGCCGACTGGAACGCTTGAGGTTAAGCGATGTTTCGGTTGATCGGTATTCGGATAATTGATACTCTACTGTAGTTTCTCTTGTGACCCCTCCATCTTATTTGATTTGTTATTTGTCCACTTGAGTGCTTGAAAATGATTCTTATATAGAAAAATCTGACGATGAAATTCCTTTCAGCTCTCACATATTTAAATAAGTTATGGAAATTAACTTAGGCTAGCTGGAAGAAATAAACTTGATAGAACAAAATAGAATCATACAAAATAACTTCATGAAACTAAGAGAGAACAATATGAGGCAAAAAGAGGTTGTTAGTACGTTTTTCAAGTAAATGAGCTTTATATACCTATCTGATAAATTCTGGTATTATGATTAAAATATTACGCACAAAATATTTTTTGATAGTTTATTATCAATCTAAATTAAAAGTAAAAGATAATTATTGTATTTAGTTTTTCCAGCTATTATAAGATCATCTGAATATATTTGAACATTTGGAAGAATTTTCTCAAATAAACTATCTCAGTCTAATTCTATAAGCATTGCTATTTTATTCTATATTTTAAATCTTTACATTCAGCTTTATAAATCATATATATTGTTTATTTACTTAAAAGACTTAAAAGCACAGTTGGATATATTTTAAACTTGTTATGTATAATCGTAATTAAAATATTATGAAACTTTCTCTCTCTTTCTCTTAATATCGTTTTAAATAATTTACTGTTATGAAACTGACCTTGTTATTGCATAAACATTGGTGAATTTTTTTTATTTTGACATTCATTATGTTCTAGGTTGACAGAAATTATAGATTAATATTTCCTTCAGATATTTAATAAGTCAGATTTTTTTTTTTATCTCTCAACTAATTATTCATGATAAAACTATTCGAATCTGTAACAACTATTCTTTGATCACTAATTGACTGCGAATGTTCAATAAATAACATTTGAGGTCCACCTTTTCTTAAAAAGTCACCTACAAATAAAGATAATTTTCTCTGCTCTAAAATCTTTATATATTTTGATTTTGTTAGGGATTTGGAGATCTAAATCTTCTACTGTTGGAAATAGTTTCAGCGCTATTTTTTTACTACTTAATTGCTGTCGCTGATTCTTTCACATAATTGCAAAGTATATAAGTACTGAAACCTTTTAGTAATAATGTTTAATAAAACATTATGAGAAATTTCATAACTTTATTTTTGTTGTGGTTTTATGTATATCTAATCTTCTCTCTCTTCAAAATCTTTATCCTTTCTCAAACTACTTTAAGGAGAACACACAATTCTTCTAAATTAATTTAACAAATGCTATAGGAAAAACCAAAAAGTCAACAGTTGAAAAATTGCTTGTCAAAGATTTTCTTAAGATAAGAAAGGTTTTAACGGGATCTTTTAACTTCTCTGGTTCAAATAGTGTTAGATGCACGGTTGAATGTTTAACTTTATTTTCACTTAGATATGCTACCGTTGAGTTGAAATGTTTATTCGAATTAATCAGTTATAAAATTCTCTGCGTTTTAAGTGCTTTTATGATCCAACTGCTTTTTTTGCTCGTGTGTATGGTTAAATACCATAGAATAATCCTTACTCTCTAAAAATCTAACCTAGCAAACTACTTTTAGGGATATCAGTCGGAACTATGGTTTGATTTTCTTTTCATTCTTTTAATAGAAACTTCTTAACGAAAAACAAGAGAAATGAGGGCATTCATCAAAGTTACATCTCAATAATTTCTATCAGATTTTAATTTTTTGATTATTTTGACGCTGAAAAATAGCATGAAAAGAGGTTAAAAAAATCTGAACTATTTTGTGTCTTTTTATTTTTGATTGATAATGCTATGGAACGAAAGTAGATTGTAGAGATAGCAGGCAAAGATAAATAAAATAAAATAAAAGAAAAGAAAAAAAAACCTCACAGGATAATTGCAAATTTTGGCACACCAGGCGACAATATTTAAATTTATGAAAAAAAAAAAGGCTTATGTAAAACTTAAGTTTCAGAACCCAGGGATTATTCATTACGTTTTATGTAAATAATACGTTTTATTCTTAGGATGTTATTGGGGAATTGACATATTTGAATGTCTCAATATATGTTTAATAATATATTAAATTTGTACTCTTTGTGTATTTCTTCAATGTTAAAGATATTAAAATAATAAGAACAAGGGTAAAAAGAGCAACAAATTGCCTCTAATATATGCAAATTGGCAAGCCATATAACCCATCTAGAAGGTTTTTAGTCACTTGAAGATCGCATATAATATGAATAAGAGGTTTATGAATATACCTGTGTGGAGCTAATTAAAGATACAGTTTGATTTGCTTAAATGTTGAAGTAAAAATTCCAGTGTAAGATTTAATTAATAAATTTGAGTTGTTGATCAAGGCAGAAATCGCTCGAGTCATTTTTTAAGTCTTTTTTTGAAGTTCAAGTCTTTTTGATGATGTTTTGACTATCTAAGATCTATAGGGATAATTTGTATTGGTTACAAATGTGTTCTGGAATATGGAAAGACGTTACTTAGGATTTTCTCTCCTATAAAAACATTTATGTGCTGTTAGTTCACGAAAAAATCCTATTATTCAATGTTTTAAAGTTAATTGCATGAGACCGTATTGAGAAAATTTTCCTACATCCAGTGATTCCTAAATTTTTTCCCTTGGTAGCTTTACAGTGATTTCTTGAGGCATTATAATATTTTCTCTAGAATAACAAGACTAATGATAATTCATTACTAATTATTGAAGCTTTAATGCTGAATAAAGGAGTCATTTCATGTAAAATTCAAATTGTTGTAAGTGGAAACCTAACAATATGGTACCTACACTTTTAATAATCACACCGCTTAATTCTTCTCTATTAAATAGTAAGCTGAATGAAACTTAGTTTCATTTGCGGTGTTATTTTGTGCTGTAAATCAGATAAAAGTATAACTGGAAACTAATGACGAATTAATGACATAAAATTAATATGTCTTGTTTGTGACAAGCGAAGTACAAAAAACTATTTGTTTATTTAACCAATTAACTACAATTTATTTACTAATTATCATACTCATCAAAAGAATCTTTTAGAGTTGTTCACGTTAATAAGAATATAATTGTCTGACGTTGTTTTTAATCCAACCAATATAAATGCACTAATTGTTAAATTGCTTTTATTAAACAAAAAGACTCTAAAGTAACTGAATATTTTGACACTTGAATTGTGATAAGAAAAAAAAAACAGGAATGACAGGTTTAGGGTAATAGAAAAACAAAACAAAATCTCTAGTCTTAAATGGATCCAAACAGAAACTTATGAGAGTTTGAAAAATGTAGATACCTGTTTAAAATGTAGCACATGATAATTTTTTTTCAAAATTCTCAAACAGATTATTTTAGTAAAAAGTTCTAATGCATAATTGGCAAAATTAAAAATTTTTAAATGCAAAAGAAGCTGGGAATTCTATTTTTTTGTGTGAAAGGGATTAATTTCAATAATTAACTGAAAAAATATTTATACACATCTGTGGCGTTTCTTTAATCTCCACCAGATAATGCACATTTCCCAAACTATAGCGTCAAAACAACTTAATGTATAAAAGCAGTGCAAGAGAATAATTTGTGCACTATATTTTCCTTCCACACTCGCTTGCTATTTTAAGCTTATCTGCCAATTAAATGCAAATGTTTTTTTTCTTCATATAAATGATTGTCGTGGATTATGTTTGCTTTAAAATAAAGTTAATTTTATTCACGTGTTTCCAGTTGCCTTCTCCTGAAATGCATCTATTTAAATAACCTATTTGACTACTGGAATTTTAACATGTATTGAAACGATCAGCCTCCTCTCACATCTATATTATTTGATTCAATTTAAATTAAAAACTGCTCCCTGAAACGATATAATCAAACCTGTTTTTATTCATTCCTATTATGTGGGATTCTTATGCAATTTCTTAATGCGGTACATAAAAAAAGTTCATCAAAATGCATAATAGGAATAAAAGAAGAAGAAAAAAGTAATTTAAAATATAAAAGCAGCAAACCACATATTACATTATCACATAAAAATAAATATAATAATTTATTTTCTAATCAAGATTTTATTTAAAGATGGACTAAAAGACATAAAAATAATTTTGAATGCCATATATATAAATCATCAACGTTAAAGTGCTTAACTAAGATATGTACTGATAAATTAGGTACCATAACTACTTAATTATAGGAGATCAAAAGAAAACTAGTCTTAAGCTTTTATAAATTATATATATATATATTATTTTACATTAAATTTTTTTTTATTCTTTTTAGTCCACCTTTAAATAACATCTTGTTTTAAAAAATGTTTTTTACTTATATTTATTTAATTCTTTTTAGTCTGGAAATTTAAGATAACATAGCAATTGTGTGAGATATACGCGTATGCATAATTTCAGATGTTACTACAGGGGTTGAAATTCTTTTGCAAATTTTGAACTGGAAATACATACATACATGTGAAGATAATACGTTAAATAAAAGCTTGTAAAATATTTTTCATCAGAAATTGCCTCATCACTATCATTACATTTTAGTGTGGCCTCTATCGCATTTCCTTAATTCCCCTTTGGCCTCTATCGCATTCCACTTTGGGATTTTTAATGAACCTGATTGAATTGAGTATCTCTCCCAAGGGATGAAATGTGACTTATGTAGATTAAATTAGGCTTAGTGAAATATAATGAATATATTTAATAAATTGCTTTTATAAGCAGCGAAGAATTTAATACGAATGTTGAAAGATATTTAGTGGTAGAGAAAGGGGCTGATGATGTAAACGAAGTAATAGTGATCGTCTTGCCGATCGTGAGGTAGCCTCTTCAAATGACGAAAGTGATTTTGAACCAGTTATTCATAAGAAAATTCACAATCTTGTCTACGAAGAGTAATTTTTATTCGTACATTTTAAATTTTCGTATTTGTAATATTTTATTTATAAGAAAATATATCATTTAAAGCTGTTCTCGTGTGTAAATCAATTTTTGCTTTGTTTGAAAAACTAATTTCTAGCTATATTGTGAGGTTTAGAGTTATGTTTTCTGCAAGGGACTTTTTTTACCGCATAAAATGTTTTTGTTTTGAATTTGTTGCAAAAAAATTATTTTATAATAAATATTTTTCATTCGTTTTCTTTTATATGGATCCTATCCCCTGAGCAAAAACAGGTTTCAGTGTATTTTACAAATTATAAATTTTTGTTACAAAATTTCTTTCCAGGTTTTTGTCAGGATGTATAACAAATATTGGATGACATCATAATAGACTTTAAATTTAGATTACTGAAAACTTACGACTTATTTTACAGAAATTGTACTCATTATTCCTCGGGTCTAAAATATGCAGAATTATGGGCAGTGGAAAATAATATAAAATGGCGCGCGCACGCACACACACACACACACA
>BMAW01036531.1:225759-254932 GCA_019974015.1 Nephila pilipes
GTGTAACGGCTTCCACAGGTCTACCCGAGCGTTCCGCGTCATTTGTGTCGGTACGACCACGTTTAAACTCGGCAAACCACCGACAAATCGTTGCTTTTGATGGACAAGAGTCCGGGTAACATTTTTCAATCCATTGTTTCGCTTGCACGGTGTTTTTACCCATTAAAAAACAATGTTTTATCAGAACACGGAACTCGGTTTTTTCCATTTTTTAAACAAACTACAAAACGACTTTACTCCAACCTCGATAACTCAGCTGTTTCTGGTCCGATCGACTTAAAATTTTGACACGTTTCAAGCAAAGGTTAGTACTCTAGAAAGACCTGGTTACTGGTTTACTACGAGCGCCATCTCTGGGTTAGTCTCGGGAGTTATTGATTGATGTGTTATAAGGTGATAAAGAGTACAAGTTAGTTTTTCTTATTACACTTAAATCTGACGCATGTGGCAACTATTTTAACACTGAAGTATAATTATTTTAGCTTTGTTTAAGGGTGGGAGACAATTTCCCTCACCGTTGGAATGTTACAACTTCATTTGTAAGGTAAAACAGAAATGGAGACTGACAACCTTACTTAATCCTATGACAATTTTTTTTTTTGAAAAACATAATTTAACTCAATTTTTTTTTACATTATCATTCCTTACAGCAAATGTTGAAAATGCTCGCCACCATTTTGAATGCAAACATGAGGACGTAAAACCAAGTTTTTTGACACACTTCGCAATATTGTTGGTGTTATTGCCGAGATTTTTTAGTTAAGTTTTGTTTAATTCATCGATGTTTGCAGGACTTCTCTGGAAAACCCTATCTTTGAGATAACCTCTCAAGAAATATCTAACGGGGTGAAGTCTGCCGACCTTAGTGGTCAGAGGCCTATTGAAATTAAACATTCATCAAGGAATTCCTTAAGCACTTTCATTGTTAGGTTTGATGTGTGTGGAGTCACTCATTCTTGTTGAAACCAGCAATAACTGTCCTGTATCTCAAGAAAAGTAATAAAAGTTTGAATTATGTCCAGGTAATTAAAATGAAAGAATTAGTTCATGCAGATGATTTTTAGTGTTGCCATTAATATTCCTACGAAATGAACTTTCATAAAAAATAATAAAAACGTTGAAAGATATCGACGATTTATTCAAATCATTTGCGCAGAATCGAATTAAAAATTACTAATGATTTTCGTGCGAGTTTTAGTACTTAGAAAGTAAAAAAAAACGATACTCGCACCTTAAATATAGACATATTAAATAAATAATGATGTTGAAAGTCTTGCCACTTGTATTATAGATGAGGATAATTCAAAAAACAAACGGGTACTCTTTTAAATTGATCACCCTGTATATATATGAGATGTGACTGACGACGGCACACTCAATACACGGCACTGTCTGTGAAGAGACAGTGCGGTCGAAGAAGAACGGGGAGACGAGACTGGAACGTCATCGGGAGCGAACTTGGAATGGATTGTTGTGGAAGATACACAGAAAAGTCAGGAGGTGTCTTAAGCGCGAGAGCGCTACAGAATTATATGAGGGAGTTGGTCTCTCGCGAGAATTTCATATGTTGTTAGGCGCAAGGGGGCTAGAAACTTATTGTATTGTTTGTAGTTACATTTCTATTTGTCTTTTGTCCAATTATATCACATTAATCATTTGTCTTTGTGAATATGTGAATACTCAAGTCTCATCATTATATATATATATATATATATATATATATATATATATATATATATATATATATATATATATATATAACCCAAAAAATAATTACGACTAACCAATTTTATAGTTTTTAAATTTCAAGTTTCTCTTTAATAATTAATTGGATAATCAGCTTTAGCACAAGAAAAAAAGAAATTATTTAAATTATTTTGAATATTTGAAAGAATAGTAACTAACATAATATTTCTAAGTAAAATATTACATAAAATGTTTTTAAATATATTTAAACTAACACTGCTGTTAAGAAAAGTGACTTAAAATAGGGAAACAATAATTTTCACTATTGTCATAAATGTTCCTAATAATCATATTATTCTTAATTTTTAAAATAACATACAAATCGGTTTTTTTGAGTTTGCATTAGTTTTAATTAAATTTAAGTTAGAAGGATAAAAAGATGAGTCCCTTATAATCTTAACTTCTGGGGTAAGATTAATTTGAAAAATTATAAGGTCGTCTATTGATGAACTTATAATATTATATATGTATTATTTATATATAGTTAATTATATTAATATAAATATATATATATATAGCTCGAAATTATTATTTTCTGAAAGGTTATATTCATAAAGATATAAATAATTATTAGCAAAACTATTACTTGCAAGGTCACTTTGAGTTATGCCTTTAATTTGTTTGTAATTCTTACCCTTCAAAACCAATATAACTTTTTCTTAAAACTAGATTAATAAGAAATTTAAATTACTTATAAGAAATAGAATTGTTAATTTTTAATTCTTTAAACTTATATAAAATAATTTTAATTAAATATTCAATATCTGTTAAATTAAACAAATCTTCAAAGCCATTATTATAAATAATGTAAATCTTTTTGTCTTTTATATAATTAATAATTTAATAACTATTTTTAATGATAACAGTCTTAGAGCTAATCTATCTATAGTATTTTGTATCCTTTTACCCGCTTTATTTAGTAAGTATTAAAAACTGTTAGTTACAGTTCTACATTTAATAGGAATTTTATGAAATTTAGGAGTTAAAATATGAGAGGAAATTTAGCTATATTCATTGTATAACTCGTTTTTTTTCTATAAAACTTTAATTCCATTAGTTATTTTTCTGTTTCACTATTATTAATTTTAATAAAAACATTATTATTAATCAAAAGCTTATTTTTCATATTAGCATAATGTTCTTTTTATATAGAAGCATAATTACTGGGACTTTATCAATATTATAAATAATGAATTCTTCTTGTCATTTTTTATAGAATCTTGTAGATATAAAATCTTAGTGCTAACTTTAACCTTAAAATTCAAATATTTTAACTCCTCCATAATATAAAACTTATATTCTCTCTTTAAATACTTCAATATGTAAATTATATTTAATAATAAATTAAGTTATACATTGTCAACATTTTTAATTATGCTTTTGATATAATTATTAGTGTTATAATTTATAATTCTGAAACCTGTACTGTCATTTGTAATTTCTCTAAAATTTTTAATCTCTGACAATATTTATGTTACCAGTAATCACATGTTGGTACTCTTCTTTTCTATATTTTTTATAATCTTCACAATTACAAGCATACTTGCTTTGCTTGCAACTATTATATTTATAAATCACAGTTCCATATTTTTTAAAATTTAAAATCTTTTTTAAAACTAATATTATTAATAGTAATTAAGTTTTTATGCTTATTAAGAATATTGTTAAAATTTTTGTTATACAAGGATTTAACATTAATCTAATACTACAATATTCTATATTTTGATTATCATAATTACAATCCTCAATTTAATTTTTATAAATTAAATCATTACAAATCCTTAATAATATGTTGGTAAGTATTATCAATTTCACTAACTTTTAAAGCAAAATACCTAAGAATTTTAATCTCTCTTTTCTTCAGAACAAAGAGAAAGTACTTAATATTTTTAATATTTAGATTCATATCAAATTTACGATTTAAGATATCTAATTTTCTTTAATTTCCATGTATTTTCTATTATTATTTATTCCTTTATTTTTTTTTCTTCTACAATTAAAATTATTGAAAACATTGAGCATTTTGTAACTACAATTCCCATAAAAATATTCTTTGATGTTATCTTATTAAGAATTTAACTAACATTTTTATTTAAAATCGTAGCATCGAGACCATATGGGTATAACAAACTTTTAGCTTTACATAACAGTTTTCAAATATATATATATATATATATATATATATATATATATAAATAGGTACAATTTTAATAATACTCATCATTTGAGATGTATCAATCTTGGATAATGTTATGTTGTAGTCGTTGAATTTAATAAGTGGCAGTTGTTTAGATTTAATCAGTCGAAGTAGTTTATTCAATCTTGATGATATTACTTTGGGTGATATTGGAAGCAAAATTATTTTTTATAATACTGTCATACCATGATGAAAGAACTACCCGTGATGACGTGGCAAATACCGACAGAGGCAAAAGAAGGAAAATATTGTTTATTAGGTGCGGTGGAAAACGGGAAACCACCGAAAAATTGCGTTTAGTTGTTAGAAAAAAAAAGTATATATATATACATCAGCAAAATTGAGAGAATTCGAAAATTATGTCTGTTTTTACAAAAAGTATTGAGCCACGATACTAATTACACCTCCGAATAATTATGCAAATATTCAGATTAGAAGATCTCATCATACACGTGTGTTTCTGAGGAGCTGTGACTGTGGAGGGTCTATAAGAGCTGTAGGGTAGTCAGCTGGCGATTTGTATGCTCGTACTCCTCCGTAACATTAACCGTTTTTCTCTTAGGAATTGGTGAAATTTTATAAGGTTTTCCACCGACTCTTTTGAACAACAACGCCAGAAATTAAAACGTCTTATTAACTAGCCCAAATAAGACGTTTTATTCTGCGTGGTTGGTATAGGCGCAGCAAAAAGTCACCAGTCAACTTTTCTTCGGACTTACTGGTCCAGGGTTCGAAACACCGCTTACACTCCAAAGTCAGTCAACTCTCCTCCTCCCCCCTGCATGGGATCGAAAAGCACCACAACGCCGAAGTAGTGTGCCAGGACTTGAACACTAAATGACATCTCAGCCTATAACTACTGGTTGCATATGCATTCGATGTAAAACATTTGCCTCTGTATATTTAACTAAGACAATCGCATATAAATCACGATTAGAGATATTCCGGCTCTTGCGCACGCGTCGACGTCACCCGCCACAGAACTAGAGATAGCCAATGACGTCAAATGGTAAACTGTTCCACGCAAAACTCAATTCAACAGGAAGGGGATGTATATCAATTGCAGTAATGGCTGAAAAGGCAACCTTTTCTACAAATACGAATGTTTTGCTTCGTATCATCACGATGACATTGGAAGATGAGTATGCAGCAACTCTCTTCTACAACAACAGCAGAAATTACACCTTGTTAACTAGCCTGAATAAAATATCTTTTTCATCTTGGTTGTTATAGGCTCAGCAAAAAGCGACTGGTCAACATTTTTTCGGACCCACTGATCCCAGGTTCGAAACAGCCTCCGACATGTAAGGTTAACTACTTTTTCTCTCTCTATGGGGTCCAAAAATTACTTATTGCGAAGTTTCAACTGAACTGATTAGTCAGGAATGTATGGATGACTGAATGAGATGGAGAAATATAGGCAAATTGCAGTCAGGCGAAAATCACAAGTGCAAATGGATCCAGAGCTCACTGTAGCGCCCAGTATTGTCTACAATTTGTAAAAACACTTTTAAGACACTAGATCCATATCGAGAAGGCTTGAACAATGTTGATAGAGATCCAAAACGAAGAATGAAGCTCGATATTTAGCACTTTTAGCGAGGCGAAACGGACTGCTACACTTTCCCATCTGTCACTTGAGCTGCATGCTGCCACTGAAAACCTGCCATCAAGATTTACAGTTTCACGAAGACTTCATGAGAGAGGGTTGTATGCCAAAAGACCCGTAGTTTGAGTCCCGCTCACTGAAACACATAAGAGAGGGAGTTTAGTATGCAACTTGTTATGCAACTTGTCTGGCTGTGAGAGGTGATCATATTCCATTTTAGAGTCATTTCTAGGTTAATATCACAACGTGTATTTTCGACATTTTAGCATTATGAGCTTTAATGATAATCATGCGTATATAAAATGACTTTAGAATGGTACATCATTTTATCTGTGATAAATGTATGGTTATACGAAATTTCCTTCAAATCTATTCTTTAGTTTTTCGGAAATTTGACGTAAAAAGTATACTCTCTTTTAATTTTACTCACGAGTGAATAATAAAGCTTCATTACTTTCATTAACATGTTCTTTTTGTCATACATAGGGTGCTAAATGGGCACAAAATAGTTCTCAGTACATTATCATGTAAAATGTCATTTGTTTTAGATAATACAACGAAGTGATTAATGTTACCTATCACAATTATAATATATAATTATATTTGCCAATTAAAACATAATTCATTATAGTTATTAAGTGGCTAATATAATAATATACAATTATAATAATTATATTATTTTAAAAGTCCACTCGGTTTGATATTAAAGGTTTCTCATTCTTGGCATGAATTCAGATGAAGGTAATTGAATTATGACTGGATATTAATATCTAAAAATTTTTTATTTAATCGTTTCACATTCCTTTCTATTCCTAACATTTAAATTAATTACTCTTAATTACAAGCAAAAAACCTGTCTTTTAGAGAATTTTATTTTATTTCATTATTCTTTGCTTAGGGGTTCATTGATATTACGTCAAATGAAAGAAGGTTGGAATTAAATTAGCTCTGTCAGTGACAACGAATCGTATTCGTTTGATGCAAAGTAAAACTAACGCTTATTAAAGTTGCTCTGGCCACACCAAACTCGCTACGTTTTCGGTCTACTGGAAATTATCCGTGATCATTTCTAAATATAGCATCTAAAAGCTTCTTAGAGTTCTTATACACACGTAGTACATAAAAAAAAACATCAACTGAAAGAGCTTCTTCAGATTCATTGGCCGCGGTAGCATAGTGGTCATGGTCGTGGATTCGCAGCCGGTGGTTTTCGTCGAGTTTTGGGATCGGGCCTTGATTTCACTAAAGACGCGCCATATAGCAGTCACTGATGCACGTTAAATCTGTCGGTTGCCCAAATTACGAGATCCGTCGCCAATAGCCCTCCTGTTGCTTCTTGCACAGCGTTAATAAAACCAAACCAACTTTCCAGATTCATTTCAGTGGAGTTAAGGGAAAATCATATAACACTTCATAGAATCAATTTTTCTGAACTTAATATTGCTTATTACAACACCATACTTTGCAGCCTAGTGGACCTGGTTTCTATAGGCGTTGTTTTCGTGGGTTCGAGTTCGAGCCCTGATACCTCTGAAGACCCGTAGTGTAGCGAGGCTGATGCACCCTAAAACTGGTTCAGGCCCCAAGTCTTCCCAATGACGTTGTATGGGAGTTAGGAGAGGAGAGGGCCTGCTCATGTGTCGTTCTCGTCAATTGACCAAAATTCATAATTACGAGGTTCTTTGCAATAGCCCTCGCAATGGTTCTGAGTGTGATGTTAATAAAAATCCCATATTATATTCACGCAACGCCATCCGTCAATGGCCGTGAAATGATGAGAATTAGCTGGAAGTATTATTAGAAAGATAAAACTTCCACAGCTCATATAAGAGGAAGTATTTCTGCGTTAAAATATAATTAAATTTTCTTTTATCTTTCAAATTGCTTAATGCATTTCAGCGTATTTAATTTTATATTCCACATCAATTATTTTTCTACTTCAGTGTAACAGTCATATAGAATCTTTCTACAAAACATGCGCTTATTTAATCACGAAAAAATATTGCAAACAATATGTGTCGAAATTACAGACAGTCAGTTAAAATATGTAAATGCTTACAATGTTTTGAATTTATGGAAAGCTTACTTCCAAAATAACCTATTGGCATCTGCGAAAGGTTTAGATTTCTAGTAATATCTCCGAATCCCCCCCTCCCACATGAACACTGGTTCGAATAGATACAGCAGAAAAGGCTATTCACCGTTTTGAAAGAAAAATTCTAGAAAATCAGGAAATCATGGACTAAATAATGATTTCTTAATTTATCTCTTGATTTCTTATGTGCTTGTTAATAACAAAGATACATGAGTTTAAATGAAACTGCTTGCATTGTAAGTTATGACCTTATTTCAATGAAGTAGTAGTTATGAAGTTTTCATAACTACTATATCCTAAAGTTCATGGAAAGTCAGACTCAAATGAGTAAAATTAAGAACAAGAATAGTTTTTTTTTCTTTAAACTACTAAATGATTTAACAGGCTCTCAATTCAAGAGGTAAAACAAAAGTCAACCTTAACTTGAGGAATAATTAAACAAGATATCTGAGTTGCAACTGGATTTTGCAAAGCTAACCTAATTTTAATTAATCTAATTAGTCTGCGTCTGCAAAAATTTAGAATAGTGTTTGAAGGATATTCCTTGTTAAGATGTAGAGCAGTTCATTTTTCTAATTTCTCCTCTCGACTTGATGAAAAAAATGTCGATGTATTAAATTAGGATAGGTGAATACCTTCTGTTCTTGCACATTAGCATAAGCAGCTTTCATAAATTAACGTAGGCATATTGGAAGAAATATATTCTGTAAAACTGAGTACGATCATTTGCAAAATATAAAAAAAATGAAAATAATATTGCAAAAGGCCATGAGAAGTCCATTTCAGAAAACAAGCACAAATCGATGATATTATTCCGTTATTTTCAGCTCAATATCAACTGACTTTTAGAATTTCCGAATACTATCTCTTTACAGCTAATTTCCTTAACAATCACACATCATGACAAAATTGATTTGCTCTGTTCTTTCTTAATAGCGTCTTTAAAACTCTGCTCCGGAGACGGGTAATTACCTCAAGTAATTAGGTTGCTTTCACTAAAATAATGGAAATGAAGGGCTTGGGGAAATATATTTTTTAACTGAATGATATTAATTGTGATCACTTCAAATCCATTCGAAACCACCATATTTTATGAAACCTGACTGAATCAAACAAAAAGGGACACAAGTATTAAAAATGTTTGTTGAGAAGTAACTTAAAAACTATGGAGACGAAGGAGAGAAATTATTGTTATATTTTTGATTAGTTTAATTCTTTCTATTGTTTCAACACACATATGACAAATGCGAATGTGAGTTACATTTTCAACAAAATATTAATGTGTCAAATAACTTAAGAACATTAATTCTGTTAAAGAATGTATTTTTATGAATCCATTAAGATTTATGGTGTACGTTCATGAATTTAGTATGATGAAAGATTGGAATTAAATGCTTCATTTAAAACAAGCAAGATTTTGTAAGTGGATTATTTATTTATGTAGAACTTATAAGCAACATGAGGGCTATTGGTTACGGATCTTGTAATTTTGATCCTTAGTCCAGTGACGAGGACGACACCGGAGCTGGCACCTCCCTCTCCAAACCTTCCCACTACAGCATAGCAGGACTTGTAGCACTGACAGATTTAACTTACATTAGCCCAGCAGCATGGTTGGTATTAAAGGGATCAATACTTGAACCCATGGCTCGAAGAAGCTACACCGACCGTGACCAGGACCACTTGACTTCCATGGCCACTAAGACCCGTGTGGTGACCGGGAATGACAGAATAGTCCCACTGTAGCTCATGCATGTCGTAAGAGGCGACTAAAATGGGTACCCAGCGTCTGGGGTTATAGCTGGGCATCATGCCCTTGGGGATTATATTAGGGGACCTCAGGGACTTGCCTTCTTTGGGTTAGTGCGGGCATCATGACCTTGAGGCACCCTAGGGATATTTTCCCTTCCTATGGGGTTTACTGTCTTTGGTAAACACGGGTGACGCGCCCCCGGGTTACCTTAGCGATCCTTCTCTATTTTTGACCCTCCTTCTTTTCAACCAATTTTTGTCTTTTCTTCACATCTAGATCACAGATAAATCTTGTTTGGCGTAGCAAAGCCATATCTGGCTCTTGCGCCAATAAACTTTACATTCACTCACTCACTCCGTGGCCACTAAAACAAAAACATTATTTTTAATAATATTAGACTTTTTCATTCTTAAATACTAAATTTTTCTGGGTTTATGTAAATTGGTGGCTAATATATCACGCTTTCTATAGAGTTAGAGTTCATAGTCAAATACCAATAATAAGTTTCATATTGAAACTGAAACTCCAATTGTGCTAATCGAATTATGTGTATTTCATACATGTAAGACTACGACTACAAGATTGCTTGATGTTTGTACTTTTTTTTTAATTAAATAGGAACAGACGCCAGCAGGGATACATTTAAGTATCGTAGTTCTTGTCCTTATATAGCAACGCTTCAAATTGTATTGCAAATTGTAATGCATTCAGCATTAAATAGATGAAAAATATAAGTAAAAGTACTCTTGAATTCAGACAGGGGAATATTTTACAGTTTTACATCATTTTTATATTAATATTAAATGATACTTTTTTATATTTCACCATTTTGTGTGTGTGATGTGGGATTGAAATTAAATTACTTAAAAACTTCTAACTTAAATGAAGTAAAGTTTATTAAAAGTTATAAAATTAATTTTAAAATAATGAAATAAGTTTAAATTAATTCTTTAGATAATTTGATGAAATTAATTTCTAAATTATGTACATTTCAATCAATTAAATTACTTGAATTAATATAAGTTTAACACAATAATATTAAGATAATTAATTAGGTCAAAATTAAAAATTGCTCAATTTTTTAATTTAAATTTTAATTTTGTCTATTTTAATTCTACTTTAGCTCATTTCTAAAAATAGTTAAATTTTATTTAAATTTTAAGCAGTATAAGGTTTAAGTATATTAAGTTTTGGGTTTATCTATGAAAATAATTTGGAGGAATTGTATTACTTCAACAAGCACTTAACTATTCAATACAATGCATTTTACAACCTCAAAAATTAAGAAATGTAATAGTTTTTATGCATAATTTTAAAATTTATTTACAGGAAACAAATAAAGAGAGGGAAATGAATAATTTATACATATGACGGGAAGTTAAACTATTCTCAATAGATCTGAATAGATTAACTGCAATATAATTACCAAAAGTATTCACCTGTTTTTTACATTTAATAAGCAACGCTTGTGTTTCAATGGTTTTATTTTTCTACGTGTTATTAACTTACTATTTTCTGTTTTTTGCGGGTGATACATTTTCCTTACAGTACATTAATTAAAAAAATGCAAACTTCTGAATACTAGGCCAATCTCGGGGAATTTTTAAAAACATTTGGTTTTTCGGAAAAAGTTTGGCGTGAAGAAGCTCATTTTTCATCGATTTATTTATTCAGATCTTACAATTAAATTTGGTTTAACAGTATTTTTAGTCCTAGAATTACAACACATGTGTAAGTCTGATTTTCTTTATCTTTGTTAAAAATTTAGAATTTTTTTGTTAACTATTCAACCAAGCTCTTTGTCTCGTTTATTTAAATAAACCTTGGCATAATTTATGTTTCTTCCTTTGATAACGTAACTGTATTTAATGATTCTTCATATATGTATATTCTCAATTTTATTTCTTTTGAAAATACAAAATTTTTTCTAGCATTTATCCCAATTGTCCACGTACACAACCCGTAGTGCACTATGAGAAAAGCGGGGGGAGGGGGAGTTTAGCAGCTCGAATTATGTCCACATACACATTTATTACAGTTTTCACAATTTCTAACGAGTTTATAACAATGTCAAGAGACTAAACAGTATTAACATTGGAGTTCTTTGAAGATATCAAAAAGTCATCCCATGCTTGCTCAATTCAATTATGAATTCTAAAAGTAGTTTACTATTATTTTTTTTCCTTATTTATTGAATTTTATTTTTTACCATTGTTATATAAATGAGTAGTAAATTTTAGCCTAAATTCACAGACAAGTAAGTAGAACTTTGTGTGAAATAACAAGTCCTGTTGTACCTAAATGTGTTATTCTTTGAGAGGGCAGGATACGATGTTGCTTCTTTTCTGTTTTTCTTCCGTCTGTACACACACACACACACATACATACATGCACGCACGCACGCACGCACGCATGCATGCAGGCTTCCTCCCTCCCTCACATACGCACACACACGCACACACACACGCACACATGTATATATCTTCATACACAGATGATCAAGAAACGATTTCATTTTCTCAGACCTGTGCAAATGGTTTAAAATGAATGATCTTCAAACGTTCTTCTTATTCTTTATCTCATGGTCAATGCAAAGTAGTCTGTCATTGATTATGTAAGGCTGCTCAATTTTGAAACTTTTTACAATATATCGACGCTCGCACGCAGACGCACACACTCACACACATTTTTCCAAATGGAAAATAACCAATCTCTAAGATTATATATATTCTTTTTTTATACCGTCACTCTTATATTATTACTTTCATAGAGTTAAAAATATGAATTAAAAGGAAATGTTCTGTTATTTAACCTACTTCCTTTCGAACTTTTTTGAGTTTTTGATCGAGTTTCAAAATTACAAGGTCCGTCATCAATAACCCTCTTATTACTTCCATAATTGAAGAGTCAATACACAATCAATCAAAGTAACAATCATTCTTAAGTATCAGTAGCAGGTAAAGTGTTATAAATACACGTTATTTTAAAGATTTTATACCCTTAATAAAATTAAGCCCCCCCTTTTATATACTTTTACTGATTTAAGCTGATATTGTTTGAAGTTTTTGTCCTCCCCTTGAATAAAATCAAGCTATTACATTTTAATTATATTGACAATGATAATATAATCGTTTTATGAAATTTATTATATATTATTATCTATTATTCGACTAATATATCCGTTATTAAAGATTTAAATGCATGAAAATATAAAATGGAATTTTTTTTGATATCTAACAGCGTTTCAGAGCTCATGTTTGGATATGACAAAGGTTAAATTTATACATTCAATTAATTTTTTGTGTAAAAGGATAGACATACAGTTAAAAACGTATAGTGTGATTTTTGAACGTTGAGCCAGATCAAAGATAGTTAACAACTATAATGATCTTCAAACAGTCAAAAGTGGTTAAAAATTATTTCTTTGGTTAAGGGTTTTACAAACATTTTTATGAATCATTGATTGGATACTCATATATTTTACACTTTTGTTACAATGCTTTCTTGATGACGAGTAACTTATTTTAAACTAGGTTAATACAGGACAATAAATCGAAAAATTTAATAGAAAGTGGGTCGTGGTAATCTCGTTGTAAATATAGCGAGCTTCGTTATCGCGGTGATGTTCAGATCTAGTCGAAGCTCGTCGAATCCTAGATCCTACATGCATAAAACTATAGGAATAAAAGGAATTTGGTCTCAACGTTTCCCCACGAGATCGTGCGGCGTGGAAGATAAGGGAACTAGATGCTCTCTTGAGTATTATCATCGCGTATCTTCTATAAGGACTTAGTTTCAAAATAAAGCAACTTTAGCAGAAAAATTTTACAGATCTGACGAAATATGTTAATGTGTATTCTTACAAAAGTTGAATTAATTAATTGATACTCTTTGTAGCAGAACCTGGTTATAGGCAGTTTTTAGCTATTAAAAAAATGCAGAATTTTGCAAAGAGTTCATAAAAGGATTACTGAAATAAATAAAATGATGCAATTAATGATAAAACGAATAAAAGCTAAAGAAATCATTACTTATGAAATGTGCTTTGTAATGTTTTCATTTTCAGAAATAAATCTTTTCAATTTCATCGCACCAAAAAGTCGAAAATTATTGTTTTATGTAAGATATGTGTAATTCAAAATTTAATATCACGAGTGCCATAAAAACATACCACGAATCAATGAAGTAATGCTTCACTTGTCAGGAAGAATAAGCACCAAGAGGACTTTCTAGATTAAGTTTTTTTTAAAAAAGAGAAGAACAAATAAAGGGGAGATTCTTTTCTTCAACTAATGAATGCGAAATGCTAATTACATTTTTTACAGCTTTGCAATTGACAGGGAAACAGAACGTTATTACAATGGAGCAATGGAACTTCCGTTTAATTAACAAAATGTCGTAACACATATTTCTAGTTTCTTCCCACTTTCTGAAAGCAATTCTGTTTTATTATGCTACATGTATCTTTCTGCAACACTTGTTTTTGTACTGCTTTGAACAATGCTTAGTTATCAGAAGTGAGAATAAATATTGATTACACGGAATCCCTTCGGATTATTTAAGTGAAAGAAAAAAAAATAAAGAGAGAGAGAGAATTGTTGACTTTCATTTATATGTCAACGAACCGTTTCATTAATCACTCAACTAGATAAAAAAAAAAGAATGTTGTACATAAAGCTTTATCACCTCAGAAAATTGAAAACAAAATGTTTAGCCATATCTTTTGTTCGAATCTCGATGTCACTCTTAATGATTGGATTAAAGTGGGAAAAAATTCTTATTATTTTAAACAAAAGACCCTAAATTTAAAATTTAATTTATTATATCTGTTTGATGTACTTATCCACTACGAAGAAATCATTTTATATATATTACTAAAAATAAATGAAGGATATTTCTTGAGCTGTTGTTCAAACATTTGTTTTTTTAAAATTCAGAGCAATTCATCGATTCGAGTATTTTCAAAATTTTGAAAAATTGCGTTTCACTCACACACATAATAATTACTTTTATTAATAATTATCATCTCTTGAAGTAATTAAATATCAGTAATTTGTTTGTTTGAAAAGTTTCGATTCTTTTATTTGCATGGAAACTTCTTTGTTACATAGTTTTCCTGAAATAATGAAGTATAAATGCTTTGCTTTCTAAACCATTTTGAATATTTTCTTGAAAATGTAATATTTTTTTAAGCTGTTCATCATATTCTGAGAAATTAATTAAGAAATGTCGTTTTCTTCCCTCTCTATTTTAAAAAGTCCTCCAAGAAAAGTTATAATCATATTTATTTTCACATTTGTTATAATCGAAGGGACTTAATTTTATCTCTTTAATTTTACAAAATATTCAATTTCATTGTTTTAAAGTAAATCGGCTTTTAACATTCTTAAAAAGCTCTTATGTTTGTTAAGCCGATGAAAGAATGAATGAGCTTATTTTAAATATTAATGTTATATTGAACCTAAAAATATCTTAAACAAAATAATACATTTGTGGTACTAGATTATTCTTTTCTATTGAACTATTTTATGAAATCATCAGACATATAAATTAATTGCTCGAAATATATATATTTTTTAATATTATGTGATTCGTTGAAAACGAGTCATAATTGTCTACAAATAATGTAAGAAACCACACTACTTTTTATTCGATGCAGTTTTATCAAAGGAACTTTTAAAACATACGAATTGGGACTTAATTAGATTAAAGTATTTCTCGTGTAAGAACTGGTAAATTAATTTGTTCCTTGAAACTAAATTCTGCATCAGATGATTGAGAGTAAGCTATTTTAATGCATCATAAGTAAAACTGTACGAGCAGTGACAAAAATATCACACAATTCAATCTAAAACATATAATTGGAAACTTCCTGGGAAATGATAATTATTTTACTTCTTCATATTCTCTCCTCTCTTACATTGGGAATCAGTTGCAGATATTTATCTAAAATTGTTTGCCCATTTCGTTTATTACGTATCCTTGAAAATAATTCTTAAAAGAAATTAATATGAACTATATCTTCTGATAGAAAAAAACATAGTTTAATGTATAATTGACAAATTTCTCTCACATCGACATTTTGTGTTTTAACAGAAAGAGCTAGAAGGGAAAATTATCGCAGTAATGGTTAGAAAAATTTAATTATTTTCTTATATTTCAGAATTATATATCCTGAAACACTCCCTTTCTTCGAAAAAAATATATAATAAAGATGGTGTATGAAGTGTTTCATAATTTAATTTAACTGATTTTTTTAATTCTACGAATTGAGTTAAAGTACTTTCGTAAGCTAATGGAAAATAAAATTTTCACAACGGGATTCTTAAATTCTTATTAATTTTTTGATGCTGATTAGTTTCATATCACAAAAACGTTTAATTATAATTTTTGAATAAATATCTATGGATTAAACGTTTTCTGCTCTTAACATATAAATTCAATTTATAGCGTGGATTTTATAGCGTTTAGCCATTCAACCAGTGGCAATGGTAACCTAATGATTGTGGTCGAGGATTCGCAGCCGGTGATTTTCGTCGAGTCTCGAGTTCGAGCCTTGATGTGACAAAAGACACACCGTGTAGCCGGGACTGATGCACGTTAATTCTGTTGGGGTCCAAAGTCCTCCTGTTGGAGTGGTGTGGAAGCTAGGAGAGGAGGACGTCAGCTCAGGTGTTACCTAGTCACTCGACCAAGGCTCAAAATTATGAGGTCCCTCTCCAATACCCCTCGTGTTGCTTCTCAATGTGATGTTAATAAGTAGTCCCACAATTCCTCCCCTTTCCTCTCATTTTCTCCCTCTTTGGGACTTTTATGTGATGTTGTTTGAATTGAATATCTCTCCAAATAGACAAAACGTGACTTAAGTGTATTAGATTAGAATTAATGATGTGTAATGAACAGAATCAATGAAATACATATATAAGCCTTGAAACCTTGAATGCAAATGTTGGTAGTCAAATTATTTAATTGGTGTAAAGATAGTTAGCTAAAGTTTTCGAGTGAAACAACTGTATCAGATCTGCGTTAAGTATGGAGATTTAGGAGTGAATTCTGAGAGGACCTACAAAGGGTCAAAGATCACAACTCTATATCGGCTGAAAATCTTGAAAGATCCAGCCCGATTGATTCGGTAAGACAAATATTAATTTATTATATTAAACATTAGATCAGAAGTGTACAGGGACTATTGATATAGATAGAGTAGATAAAAGTGTGAATTTTATTAATCATAAATCTGAATAAAATAACTTGGTTGCCATCCTTTTGTGACTTTCTATTCATTTTATTATTATTTGTGCCTTTTAATTGTGAATTGTATTGGAAAGTGGAGAAAGTAATCATTGGGTATTACAAACTTAGCAGCTGAATTTTTTTTATTGTAAAGAATTGTGTTTGCTCTAATCCATGTTACTACAAATATATTATTCTCTTCTCTCAATATTATAGTTAATGAAGTTATACATATAATACACACAATCAATAAGTCTCCGATATGACACAGATCTGGCATTACTGTTGGCAGACCTATATGATTTCTGAATAGTACCAACTTTCAAACGATACGTATCAAAATTTCACGACATTATTACAAGTAGCTTACAAGTTACAGTAGTTTAAGTGACCCCAGTTTTGTAATTTTCAAAGCAATGGATTCCCGTTGGCGTGGTGTGGATGAGGAGAGGGGGGTGCCAGCTCAGGTGTCGTCCTCGTCACTTGACCGTGGTTCAAAATTACGAGGTCCGTCGCCAATAGCCCTCGTGTTGCTTCTAGTGCGACGTTAATATAAACTAAACTAAACTCAAAGCAATGGATAAAAAAGAATTTCGCGTGTGGATTAAATATTGCTCTTTTATGGGGAAAAATACTGTTCAAGCCAAACAGTGGTTAAAATGTATTATGATGACTATGCTCAAGAGAAATTGATTATTATTGATTGGTATGCTGAATTTTAACGCGGTCCCATACAAATGTCGATAATGCTTAACACTCTGATCACTCAAAATTGGCAGTTGTTCCGAAAAACATAAACAAAGTCCATGAAAAATTTTTAGAAGGCAGTAAAGTGAAATTGTGTGAAATATCTGAAACCTTAAAGACATCAGAAGATAGTGTGCTTACAATTTAACACGAACGTTTGAGCTTTCGTAAGTTGTGTTAGAAGTGGGTGCCGCGTTTGTTCACACTGTACTGAAAGTAACAACGAATCAACAGTTCAGCTTTCAAGCTGAACTGTCGACTCGTTGAAGTTTAGAGCTTTCAAGCGGGATAAAAATGATTTCTTGTGTCGGTATGAGACACCGGATGAAACATGGATCTACTACTATACATCTGAATGAAAAAAGATCGTCAGCAGAGTGGACAGCAACAAGTGAAAGTCACCCAAAGCGACCAAAAACTCAAAAGTCAGCTGGCAAGGTTATGGCATCGTATTTTGGGATTCGTATGTACTTTGTTCATCGACTATCTTGAGCAAAGTAAAACTATCAATAGCAAATATTACATGGCATTATTGGAAAGACTGAGTATAGAAATCAAGAAAAAACGGCCGCACATGCCAAGGAAAAAAAGTGCTGTTCGACCAAGACAGTGCCCCATGTCAGAAGTTGGCGAAAACAATGGTCAAATTGAATGAATTAAGCTTGGGATTGCTTCCTCATCCACTGTAGTCCCCAGATCTGATCCCCAACGACTACTGACTTTTTTTAGACAAGGTAAAGACGTTTCAGGAAAAGAAATTTGGCTCAAATAAAGCAATGATATCCGAAATTGAGACCTATTTTGAGAGCAAAAGACAAAACGTAAAATAAAAAAGGCATCGAAAAGTTAGAGGAGTGTTGGAATGAATATATCACTCTTGAAGGTGAGTATGTTGATCAATTAACTTGAATTTCTTAAAATAATTGCTTTTTCTTATACCTTAATTACTGTGCCATATATATATATATATATATATATATATATATATATATATATATATATTTACTTTTAATATTAATTTATTTTTTTTACTTTTTAATGATTTTCAAATACTTAGCTTTTGTGGTAGATATCTTAAGATGTTCATTTGTTGGATATTGTAATTCGTGTGTGTGTGTTTCATAACCCATGTATGACAGAATAGTCCCACTGTAGCTCTTGCATGTCGTAAGAGGAGACTAAAATGGGTACCCAGCTTCTTGGGGTATAGTCGGGCACCCTGCCCCTGAGGATTATATCAGGGGACCTCAGGGACTTACCTTCTTTAGGTATGTATGGGCATCATGACCCCAAGGCAGCCCAGCGATCTTTTTCTTTCCTATGGGGTTTATTATCTTTGATAAAAGCTGATGACGCTCCCTCGGGTTACCCTAGATATCTTTCTCTATTTTCGATACCCCTTCATGTCAACCAATTTTTTTTCTTTTCTTCAATTTCTTCACGTCTAGACCACAGTTAAATCTTGTTTGGCGCAGCATAGCCATATCTGGCTCTTGCGCCAGTAAACTTCCCATTCACTCACTCACATTTGCGTTTCATACACACATACGGTGGCACATATATGACTTGCGTAGTGGGTATATGCTACAAGTGAGTTTTTTCTAATGATAATATCTCTACTATTTGCTGTATATCTTTAAACGACTGAGAAAGTAAATATTTTAATTATAGTTTAAAAATTTTCTTACCCTTTTTTAGTGATGAATATCATGCTGTCTCGATGGCATGGAACTATATAGGATGTTCCATATGAAGATCAGAGTTCACTAATAAATAAATCATTTGCAAACTTTTGTTCAAGAAATTTTTTATTAAAGTTGTCACTTTAAATTAGATGCATCAAGGCAACATATATGTACATATTGCTCTACTCTTCTGCGTCGAAAGAAAAAAAAATTATACTATTTATTCTATAAAAATATCTTCGTATTGCCATCTGGGAAGAAGAATTAAAACTAATGGATTATATTAATTTAGTATTCCGATTTGGAATTCCCTACACCTTAATTTATTAATTCTAAAATGTATGAAGTTTCCCCCTTAAGTTTTGAAATTGTGGCCTAGGTAGAGGTTTTTGCAAGCATATCAGCTAAATTCAAATTAATGTTACATTATTCAAGTTGGAATTTTAAATTTAGAAGCAAGTGTCTAAGTTTTTGATACTTGATGTCTACATATATTTGGCTCTTGGATCACTTTTTGGAGTTTGTGTAAGAATGATACACAATTTGCTTTCCTTGAACAGTCTAATGAGCTGATATCGTTCCAGTTTGAGATCTTTCTTGAGAAGTATCATCCACTGGATTTCTTGAGCTGTTTGGGCTACAGTGGTGTATTCCGATTCGCAGGGAGAGACAGTAATGTTATTCTGTTTTTTGAAAAACTAGAAAATGGGCTTGTTCCTGATAAGAAAGACATTTACTCTTGTTGAACTTCTGGTAGAAGTATCACTTGCCCAATCGGCGTCGGTGTAGCAGGTGAGGACAGGAAGACTCAGGATGTTGATAACAAGATTAAAGTCCTTGGTAGTGTATAAGTGCATTATGAGCTTCTTCAGTGCTATTCAGTCCTTTCCCGTTATATTTTCATCTTTTCTGCGAAGTTGATATATTTTAATTTTTTCTGCTAAAGCTATATCTGTTAACTTGTTTTTAATCAGTTACTCAGATAATTCATCTTTCGGTCATCTAGCCTCAAGTTTCGTAGGATTTAGTATCTGAAACTAATAAAAGTGCCACGATATGAGTGGTATTTGATTTTTTAGCTTACGGCTTTAAGTTTGTCAATTAAGTCAAGCATTTGAACGATGTGCTCGTTCATGTTACCGTCCTTGGATATTTTTGTCATATATAATTTTCTTAGCAGGAATAGTTTGCTAGATAGCTTACATCTTTCTTGGATAGATTTATGCTTATTACATGTAGCTTTCGTCGTAGTTTCATATTTAATATGAATTACTTGTGAATCTTCTATGTTGAGATTTATTATTGCTCTCGCTTGTCTGTTTCCTCATTTTAAACATTTCGCTCTGTTCAGAGGGCGGATCGTTTTCTTTAAGAGCAAACAAACTCTCTTTATAATTAATACCATTTCTATTTTGAATTACCAAACATAAAAGTTGTTAGCATTAGGCTGAACTATTTGAGACACCCATTCCTTGTGTGAAGACACTTTATTCTGAGACTAGAGTTTTCGAAAACTTTAAATTGCTACGTTTTATTTTCAAAAATAATTTTATGGTATTCTATACACAGTTTGTTTCAATTCAGTCTCATAATCTCTTAGTTTATGCAGTTAGATTTATACGACAAAATCAATCCAATATTGATCACGGTGGCATAAAAATAAATTTTCTTACCCCTTTTGCAGTGTTGAATCTGAAGCTGCGCCGGTGGCACTGGATTATATAGAATAATCCATATCAAGATCAGAGAGTACCAATTAGTACCATGCCACCGACGCAACATAAGATTCATTACTGTGAAAAGAGTAAGGAAATTTATTTTTATGCTACCGTGATCAATATTAGATTGGATTTGCCGTGTAAATCTACTTACATAAACCAACAAATAGTCTTAGTTTATATAAATTAGATTTATTCATTAAGAATTAACTTTTTCTAAAGCTTTCCTTTCGTGTTTAACAAATTACAGTTTAATCGTAAATTTTGGAAAGTCATTGATCAATACATTTTATTCAAAGATACGTCAAACAAAATAAGATATGCAATTTTATTTAATGTCAGTTCCAGGTTCCATAAATAATTATTTTAATTGTTATTTAAAATAAATTATTAACTTTATGAAATACTAGAATGAATGTTTCACATGAAAAATATCGGAAAAATCAGTAAGATACTGACAAATGATAAATTTAGAATGATGTTTATTTTCGATTGGTTGCTTTGAGTAAACTAAAAAGAAAAGTCTCTGTGAATTTTTAGAAATAAATTTTGAAGTTACTAATTAGACTTCCCTATTTTAATTCGAAATTAAGCTGCCTTTTGTTTATAACAAGCAACTGAATGATTAAGTTTTGTATGATTTTGCTCATTCTATTGGAAAAAAGGCGACAGTGTACTGTTGAGTTAAAGAAGCTTTACGCTACATAAAAATACTTGGATCAAACAAAACATCAAACTAAAATTTTTAAATATTTTATTAATGGATACACTTTTCTACAAAATAAATTTTTTCTTGCTACACTTGGTGAAAATAGCATAATATATTAATAGTTGTAGAAGAGGAGAGAAATATGTTATCTTGAAATTTTAATTTTGCAAAAATTGAATTTCTTAGTTAATTTTGGTAATTGCTGTGCAATAACATAAAAAGATTGTTACAGCATCATTAGAGGATAAATGCACAATGCTAATCGAAACTTCCGCATTCATATAAAAATGTATTTTAAAATATTCAATGTATCTTATTACATGTAAAACTGATAGAAAAACTGTTTTTTACTGCCTTTATTTTAAAAGTATAGAAGTAGTTATATTTTTGATAAGAAAAATAAATGGATGGAAAACAACATTTCAAAAGTAAACGTGTGAATAATGCGTGACAATGGTTCTAAAACTGTGAGATATCTACTCTTAAGGTACACGAACGAAAGGAAATACGTGTGGGAGTAACTCTAAAAAGAGAGAGAGAAATATTGATTTTTAACTAGAAATTTCGAAAGATTATTTTTACTTTGAAATTATTCTGAAAAACGACAATTTGTAAATTACTTTCATTTTAACTCTGCGAACTCTACGAGATTAAATCTTGAGACTTATTTGGTTAGATAACGTTAACCTGGAATAGAATCTAACTTTCGAGGAAAAAAATGTTATAATCATACTGTAAGCCTTATTGTAAGTTATATGGGAAGTATATTCATTAGAACTGTAACTGTTATTAACAGGAAAACATTATTATACGTTTCCTACACAAATGAATTTTTTTATCCTTAAATAACTGCATTATTCGGATAATTTCAAGCATAATCCTTATAAATAATTTTCGTCTGATATAAAATTGAGATTTGTAACGCCCCGATATTACTTCCTCCTATTGCCATAATTAATTGTTTAAATAGTCACTACTCAATAGTGCAATGAATAGAAAGTAACACAGTGATGATAACTAAATTATTTTATTCAAATATATATTAATAATAAAAATTCAAGCCCTAAATTATTCTATCAGTGGAAAGAATATCTGTACGAGAGGGATTCTGCAGAATAATATTATAAAGGTTACTTACATATATATCACCGAACTGATGGGGTGCGAATCATTAGCAGATTTAGAGAAGGTCCCATTCACTGACTCTATGCAGTTCCTTCTTGGCAGTGATTTGATCACTGTTACATTTGTCAATACAAACACTATTCCTCTGTTTATATATGTAGCTTATTGTCACTCTTTCTACTACAAACTAAACTACTAACCCAGTATTAAACGATTTACTGCTTATTTATGCAACTTCTCAATTATATTCATTATACTTCTATAATGCTATACTAATCCACGTAAGTCACGTTTCATTTATAGGGTGAGTGTTTCAATTCAATTACCATCACATTAAGTCTCTAAAGTGTTAGTTGAAGGAAAAGAGCTGATAGAGTCCACATTAAAAGCTTTTATTTTTATGAAAATACGATAAACAAATAATTAAAAACAATATTGTCTTTGATTCAATATAGAGACCTTTCAGTTTTATAAGGCTGGTTAATAGATATTGATTAATAATTATGTATCACACAAGGCTTAATGTGCTGAGTGCTGAAGAAGATAAGGTTGAAGCAGCGCGGTGTCATTGCACTTAACCTTGCATCTTGTGACTTTCACCTTTTCCGAAAGATAAAAGAGCTCCTTAAGGGACATCACTTTTATTTTATTCTAACGACGAGAGGAGGATTATCATTAAAACCTGGTGTCAATATTAATGCCTGATTTTGACCGTCTAATCACGCGTTGGTGCTAGGGAATGGTAAAGGATGGAGGCTATATCAAAAAAAAAAAAAAAAAAAAAAAAATTCTCTCTCTCTCTCTCTCTATATATATATATGGGAAACTTTTAGCTTTGAGGTACAAAAAGAATTGTGCAAATATGGTAAAAAAATAAAAGAGTGTTGGCCATGGCGGCAATAATATTCAATCACACCTTGTAAGGTATATACACTACCCGACATAGAAAATGCAATACCATGAAATTGTGTGTAGAATGTGATGAAAATTGATGCACAGACAGCCTATGCATACGTAAATAAGTGATTCTGTTTACCAGGAGATAGTTCTAATGTAACGATGAAAATTTAGGAAGAAGTGCTTAGGAAGTAAGACCACTTGTCGTAAAGTTGTAAATGATAACCCTATGAGGTACATTGCGTGCGGATTGTGATGGGAATTTATGCGCTTTCAATCATTATCAATAGTTTGTCCTCCTATTGAGGCTAGGGAAGATCAAGCAAACGACGGCCAATCACGTCTCAGATATATTATAGTTAGGTGAAAGATAAAGGAATACTGCAGGTCTAGGAAGCAATTGGACATGCTGCAAGGTTTGTCTGCTGATGAATACCATGTGAGGTCGAGCGTTTTACTGTTGGAGAATATTAATTTGCAACCGCTGAAAATAAGGTGGCACAACCGACCGCACAATCTCATCAACGTATCATTGTACCGTTAATGTGCCTTTGATGCGTATCAGAAAGTCCTAAAACTTTTGGAAACTCTGGATTCCTTTTACTGCAGAGAGTAGTGAATGTTGGTTAACTCACTCAGACCAGCGTGCATACATTCACACACTTGCTGATTCCCTCCCTATTTTCTCCCACGCTATATTAACGTGACTTACTTGTATATCAGACCATCTGAATAATAATTTAATTGTATTTTTCCCAAAATTTGCAATTTTATGTGGCAGAATCTCCACAGTGTTGCCTTTTCTGAACCAGGCAGTATATATATATATATATATATATATATATATATATATATATTTATGTGTGTATGTGTATAATGTCATGTCAAAAGATTTAAGTAAAATCACACAATAATAGTACAAATACAGTCAGATTATTGCTTGACATGTAATGAAAATAGTAATCAAAATAAATATAAAGATATAGTTAAATGAAATAATTAAAAGCAGTATCGAAGCAAATATTAAAATAGAATTACTAAATAATAACTAGTTTCTAAAAGAAAATGTACTAAAATGTTTTTTAGAGGATAGAAAAAATTAATAGAAAGAAAACAATCACATTTTTTTGTAACTTGAGAGAAGTATATTATAGTTTTATTCAAATAATATATTTGAATAATTTAAAAATCTAATCCAGTAATTTCATTTCTAAATATTTTTTATATTAAAATGAGATATTTAACATTCTAATTATACAGTCTTTAAATGTATATCTACTTTATTTCCTAATCATATTTTGAAACTAAAATATTTGACTTCCTCCCAAGAAAAATTATTTCTCTCTATTAGCGATTATGGTAAGTTAGAAAACTATTATTTAACTTTTTATGTTAAAAACATTTTTGATTTAATTGCAATTTTTTTTTTTAATTTTTCCTATTTCATGAAATGTTAAGTTTAATTAGTGATATTTGCATTTGTTCATAAAGTTAGAACTTTTTTAATTTGCTATTTACCCAAAGTAAAGTATTTCTAACTTATACAGATAATAATAAATCATTATTTACATACTTTTAGACTCTCAGCACAAACTAGTGTGAAATATTAATGTATTTAACTTTCTCGTTAATTTTACAACATGAAAGATTAGTAATGAATTTGATGACTCTGTTGTTACGGAAGACTCAGTACATTTGTAAATGTTTTTCTTCTTTTAATAAAGTTAATCATATCACACAATAAATTCTTTCTTAAAATGAGAATGCTTTGGTTTTTATTGCTTGAATGATTGAAATTCTTCAGAAAGAAAAGAAAGAGGAAATACACTTTTCAAAATTGCATCCTAATTAATCCTGTCATTCGGTGCTTTTTGGATTCATCATGATACTAAGAAATAATTGGCATAGAGATATTACGAATAAGAGTTATTAAGTGTAGATTCATCTTTGATTGATGACCCATTACATAAAAGAAGTTTGCAACAGCAGCAGTCAGAGACGTACAATAGATAATCCTTCAACTCTCATACATAGGTCAACAATTCATTGCAGAATTGAATGCAGACACAGAGAGTTTCTTTGAGAAAAAAGAGGAGGGTTGATACATACAACATAGTTTGGAACAGTCATGATTTCTTATTATGTCTTTCGTAAATAATGAATTAGATTTCTTCCTGTGGGCGTTAATGGAGAATCGAAGTTGTCTCTGAATGTCGATGGATATCTTATTAATATTTCTTATCTTTATGGCGAAACAGGAACTCTATATTTTAAGCATTATCCAAAAGAATAATTACATTTATTGTTTTTGGAACTAACAAGCTCAGGAGTGCCGCATTCAAATGAACGGAGAATTGCGGAAAATCACACTTTGACTACGAAAGAAATTAAGCTTTTCTTTCCTTTATATAAATAAGAGAAAAATTATGATCGTATGGATTGAGATCTTGTCATATCTAAAGCTTATGAAAAAAAAAAAGAACTGTTGATTTAATCATGGATTCTTCATTAAAGTTGCTGCTAACAATTTTGTAATTGGGTTTGAATTAGATGTTTTCCCTTTTATGTTAAGTAAATGCAAATGATTTACCAGAGAATTTCGCTCTCTCTTAAGGAAACTTCTGCTTTTTATTTCCGTTCCAATTTTCTTGGAATTACGATTAACTGCCCAAATATTTATCTTCAGTGTTAGGGTAACAAAAAGTCAAACAATATTACAAGTACTTTAATCACCCGTATTGAAGTGGATTATTACATCGATATTGAAAAATAGTTTAATTTAGTGCTGTGCAATCTTACTTTGTATCTTTTTGTTGTTGGGCGTTGCATAGATACATACGGCTACGAAGCTTTTAAAATTACTAGTATAACCAACAACTCGTTTAAGCACATTCTTCGAAGAGCAGTTTAAATTTTATTTCTATAGTAACAAACTCTGTTTCATTAATAACTTTCTAAAGTTATATAAGGAAGGAAAAATGATATTACTTTTTAAAATTATGCACGAAATAATCTCAGAATTAATTTTATTGACATTCTTTTCTTTTTTTTCTTCCAAGTCCTCACGTTGCAGTGGTGTGAAAGTTTCGAGATTTAAGTGACAGCTCAGGTTTCATCCTTGTCACTTGAGAGATATTCAAATTTCTAGATCCGTAGCCAATAGCTCTCATGTTGCTTCTCAGAGCGACGCTTTTAAACAATCCTCATCCAGATTGTTGGCTTGTAGATCTGAATAATTGGAAAATTTTGCACTCTGTAACCTGAAATGTAATAAATTAAGCGAATTTTGAAATAATTATTTTTCATTTTTTTTATTGTAAGCTACTGAAACATAATAACTCTCGTATATATTGTTAGGGGAATCTAAAATTATATTATTAAAGTTTTAATGTATTAATTGTAAAAAGGAGTTAGTAAAAAGTATTACGCAACAAGCAAAGTTAGAACCATTATTTTTCGAGCCCTCTTTGACAAATAGTTTCACTGACATTTATTTTTAGATACCTTATTCACATTATTAGGTAAAGTTATCGACTGAACACAACTGATTTAACTGTTACATGTTCATCAGCAATTATTTATCTTTTAGAAATTTAAAAAAATTTGGAAATAAAGATTTAAAAATTTTCCTTTCTAAAATTTGATTATTTTAAATGCTATCCGTATTTGAGGGTTCCACTTTTTGATTTAAATTTTTGTTGTAAAAATAGGATGTTTCTCCCCTCCAAAATTTATTCTAACGTTTCAGGGATTCGTATTAAAATTTTTTCGATGTAGGTTATTTAAAACAGAACGCTTAATATGAAGGATTATCAATATATTTATGAAATTATTTGTTTGCTTTAAATATGCGACTAAATTTTCTTACAAGTAGAATAAATGAGATTATAATTCTCCTTTGCTGGACTTATTGCTCTCAAGAAGTATTCTTGTTATCTTAATTAATACAAAACAATTAAAACTTTTTTTTCGTATAAGAACAAACGAAACAGTCTTCTGGATAGCTCGAAAAGAATTTTCACTAATGTTCTTTGATAAAAATCATTGAATTTTCCGTCGGGAGATGATCATTTCTATCGTTTGAAAATCTTTTCGAAGTTTTTAATCCGATTTAAATTAGAATAATTCCAAGGAAACCCGTTTCCATCGAATAAAATCTTATTACATTCTTAGAGAATTACTTATTAGAGAGTGAATCTGAAAAAGGTTTAAAAATGAAGTCTCATTTCCGAAATTATTTGAATGACTTAAAAAGACAAAGAAAGGAACAAAGCTCCCAGGAAAAGGTTATATGCCTTGATTCTGGGTAATTAAAAGAGAATGGGAAATAAATTCTATGGTAAAATGTTTGAGTTTAAGGATGAAACTATAAAATTCGAAGGAATTTGTAAACTCTAGAAATAATTAAATGAATTTAAACCTACCCAAATAAGATTATTCAAATTTAAATATAAGAGAAAAGGTTTTTAATAAGTTTAATGCAATTAAAAATGTCTGAGCATTAAATAGTGTGTCTTGCGAATAGTAATTTTCGTATTTTGTATAAATATTTTATAATTCTTAACGAACACACATTTAATATTGATTTCAGGATTTTTTCTTAAATATTCGAGTTCGTGGATTTATATTTGAATAATTGTTCTCGTAATTTTTCAAGAAGTTACCTTATGAATCAATAAATAAAGATTAGAATACGATAAGGTGAAGGATTATATAGCAAGGCACAATCAGAATGAAGATGCATTTAATATGATACATAGTTTCTAAGTAAATTTAAGATAAAATTATTAAAAGTATATTAAGTCTACCTGAAAGTTTTGTCAGTTTGAAAAATGTAAGAAAATTATGCCTTTCACATACATTTAATAATATTTATTGTATATTATAATTTTTATCATTACTATGATTGGTCAGAAATATCCTAGATAGGTGGCTCATGAGTTAAGTGAGATAAATTAGCTTAATCGATTCGTCATTTGCACATCTTTGTTTGCTGGGAACGAAACCAAACCCTTGTAGGACCGAATGATAACTGGAGATGAAAAATGATTACTTACAAAAACATTGTAAGAAAGAGAGCATACTGAGAGTCTGGACAAGCTGCCCTCTTCTCCTTTAAATCGAGATTAAGTATCAATAAGATAATTCTGTGTATACGGTAGGACTTCCAAGGATCAATACATTTGAAGCTTTTAATACCTATCAAAAAGCTCAATTCGGAGATATACTGTCAACAGATGGGTGACTTAAACAGAGAACTTGAAAGAAAAAAAAAGGGCTGCGATAATTAACAGAAAGCACCCACTTGTTACATTATGATAATGCCGTATCACATGATGCTTGGCTACTCAACAGAAAATGTCAGGTATGGACTGAAAAATCGGTCGTATCCACAATACTCTCGAAACCTAGAACCCTTTGAGTATCACCTGTTTCTCTCCCTATAAAAAGTTTTTAAGGAAAAAAATATAAAACTGTAGAATATATCGACCATGCACTCCTTGAGTTCTTCGCCTTTGAAGACATGGCATTTTTCAAAAAATGGTATTTACGAATTACCATCAAGCTGGCAAGAGATCAAAGGTAGCGACCGAAATTATATTGTTAAATAATTATTATTAAATGAATGAAATTTTTATTTTTTTAAATGTGATCTTAT
>BMAW01036531.1:264932-350179 GCA_019974015.1 Nephila pilipes
TGTGTGTGTGTGTGTGTGTGTAAATTGATTACTTATAACAGCAACATAAGTAGATATTTCTCTTGTTCCCTTTTCGAGGCAGTAGTATAATTAAGTTACGAATCAACGTACGATTTGGCATCAAATTTGACGTAGACATTAGAAGAAATCTGTGAATCCTTTTAAGGATTGAGCATGCTTAGATTGTGCAGAGTACGAAGTTACATATTTTAAAAACTGTTTATTAGTCATTTGAGCTCTTTTCTATTGATTAAAATATCTTAGAAATGAGTTATCTGTATTTTATGTAACATTTACGAGGAATGGAAACATTTCAAAAATTTTATACTGTCAAGAGTCCTTAACTTTTTTTAATAAGCTGGCTAAGATTTGAATTTCTCTTTTTGATATTTCTTTTATTTCTCGAAAGTGTTTATCAAAGAAGTTGTGCTAAATCGCGCATCATTGAAAAGCGCGTGATGCACGTTTAATTTTGTTCGTTAATGATCGATAACAACGTTCAACTTGTATTTGTATGATTTTAGATTCTTCTCTAAAACTAATCTGATAATGTAATTAACTACTTTTGATAAGATTTTGGTCATTCAGGTTGCTATTGATCGAATAAGGGGTCACGGTAAGCGAGTAATAATGGTTGCTAACGCATGTGTGTGGTGGCATTGTTTCCCTCGAGTTATGGATTGCAGTCCTGATTTTGCTAAATATCCATTTTGTACTGAGGCTGATGAACGGTAAATAAATTTAAACTCTAAGTCCTCACATTGGAATGATGCAGTAGTTGAGAGAAGGAGGTACTTGCTCAATTGTCGTCTCGTCACTTGACTGCGGTTAAATTTACAAGGTTCGTCGCCAAGAGTCCTCATGTTGCTTTTATGTGCGATGCTAATAAACGATCATTGAGTCAAACAAGTTGACTAAGCGTGCTGAAATAAAAGTATTTCTAGATATTTATAAGAAAAACGGCACGTTGTTTTACATAAGTACATAAAAGGCAATCAAATCTCTGGAATAAAACATCAGTTTTCTTTATTTAAAAAGAATTATTTTAAATGACCTTTTGTAACTATTGATCACACTTTATAAGTAGATAGATTATTTTTCTTAATTAAGACAATATGTATATATGTTTTTCCAGTTCAAAATGTTTATTTAAATTTTAACTCATTTCCTCGAATCTAATCGAGCTGAAATTTTGCATATATGTATAACTTTTTGCAACATAACTTTATGCAATACATATATGAAATTTTGCATATATGTATTGCATATATGTATGACGACAATACAGTACTATAATATGATGAAGCAATGACGGGGGTGGGAGAGGTCCTTGGACTTGGTATTTGAATTTTAACCCACTTCTTGTTATTCGATTGTGCAAAACCTTTGCATACATGTGTAATTCTGATGATAATGCAATACTGTGGTATGTGCTCAAGCAGTAACGGACTTAAAGGGGGGGGGGTGCACATGCATAGTTCGTATTATTGCTTTTATAGTCTTAAATTTCCAGATTAAAAAGAATTAAATAAATATAAGTAAAAAATTTCTTTATACAAGCTTTTATTTCAAGATGGGCTAAAAGGTATAAAAATATTTTTTAAATATAAAAATAACATTTAATTCAAAAAAGCTTGAGTTGCGTGTTAATACTTCTTTTTATCTCATAGATAAGTAATAGATTTTTATTAATGTAACACTTTGAAGCAACACGATTGCTCTTGGCAACAGACTTCGTGATGAAGAATTGCGATCAAGTGATGAGGTTGATATTTGAGTTGACACTTCCTACCCAAATTTCCTCACCACGCTATTGGGAGGACTTGGAGCCTCGACAGACTAAGCCGGCATCAGTCCCTTTACATGACGGGCCTTTAGAGGCTTAAAAACTCGTACCCATGACTCGACGAAATCCTCTTGGTTACCACAGCTTCTTATGAAAAGTAAGTAGGTATGATATTTAATTCATCTGTGTGTGTGTAATTACCTAGGCATCTTAGTTAAGCGCCTCAGGTTTTTATAACTTTTATATTATTTTACACTAAATAATTTTTTTTGTACAGTTTAATCCATCTTTTAAAAAAAGTTCGATTTTAAAAAAAGTTTTTTTTTTTTTACTTATATTTATTGAATATATTATACCATCAGGAGATAATATAGCTTTAGTCGCTCTATTTCCCACATAAAAAGAAACAATCAATGATTTCTTCCATTTATACTCTCGTCATAAGATACGTAAGCTTTATGTTATAATTATTTTAGATTTTGTTTTTCAGTTCATTCTTGAGGGCTTAGTGCGCATTTGCTGTGTGTATGTTATAATTTCTCCTTCTACATTTAATATTGTTAACATATATTAAATTATTTATAATATTTTAAGCTGTTCACAATTTTGATAAAGCTTATATAAGAGGACAAGAAGATAGAAATAAGTTTGAAACATTTCAATTTCTTAAAAGAAAGGAATCGTACAGCCTTCTTTTCAACAACAGTGCTTGAGGTATTGTAGATAAAGGAATTCATTAAACTCTAAGCATACACATTAACATGTGCAATATATTTTAAAAGCAAGTGAAATGATTTTGCGTTAACTATTAATTACAGTTTGAAATACTATTCACTCAATCTAAATCAGCCGATTACTGAAAAGCAATTTAATTAATATAAAAAATATTTAAAGAAATTTAATTAATATAAAAAACTTATATATATATGTGTGTGCTTGTTAGATGTCTTTTGCATTTTCGTTATAGAATTTTTTCAAAAATATTTTTTATCTCGAATAGCAGATGCATGGTTATAAAAAAATGTGTGTGCATTCCTTATCATACATCAAGTAAAAACCTATCAAGAAAATTCTTTATTGTAATCCTTTGTACTTCTTTGTCACTTAAGAAATTTTCTATTAATATTATATAACACATTTCCATTGCTTAATATTTAATTTCATTCTTTTATTCATTTTTATCGGAATTTTTCCACAATTATTTCTTCGCACATTTTTACGCATTGAGTGTTATTACATTTATGTCAGTTTTTTTATAAGTGATCTCTTCAGTTATAATTTTTCTGTCAGTTTTCTTATCAATTTTGCAGTCAGTTTTCCATTTCGTTATTCTATTTCCATAATATTGATCCTGATTTTAATGAAACTCGTAATTTACTTCATACAAGAACCGCTACAGGCGATTGTCACACAAGTTAATAGCCAGATGGTGCTTTTAAGCTTAAATATAATCTTCTTTACATAATCTGATTAGGTAATTGGTTTAATTCGTTGGAATAATCCAATTATTGTCCTACACTTTAAGCCCACCTGCTCTTATATCACGAGGAGTCTCAATTTTGACTACCACTCAGAACTGATGTAACTGAATTTCTTCTGAATAAAATATACCAATTTCTGAAACAAAAGAATGATTAAGAGCTCTAAGACTATGTTTTTTAAAAATTATTTTTACTCTCTGTTGGTTGTAAGAAATATCTACTATTTTTCTTTTTTTGCGCTTAATCTCTTTTCTAATAATCAATTAAAATTAACATCAACAACAGTACGTGCATCTTCCAAATTACAATTTAGAATTCTTAAGTGTTTATTTGATACTCAATATATATAGTTGATATAGTTATATAGAATATATAGAATTATAATATATATAGAATTGATATAGTGTTATTTACTTCTCAACTCTAAACCTAGATTTTTGTTTTTCTTTTTGTATTAGAGCATTTTGAGTTATATATATATATTGTATTTGTCTTTTTAATTTAATTCTTAGGATTTAGCTTACAGGTATTTTTCCAATTTATATTTATGATTTTTTGACCATTTTTAATAATATGCTTTCTTGATGGATATAGTTTGGCAAATAATTTTTGAATTACCTAGATTAACAGTCAAAATCCAGTTACAACATTAAAAATATTTTTCATTTTTCTGTTTTTTTTTTTTTTTTAAATAATTTTAGGTTTTACAAATTTTTAACTCATATATGTTTTCGGATATCTTTAATTTTTGGTTTATTCTTTAATTTGCTTTCTTTTGAAGTATAATTTTTCTTTGTTAATTTGTTTATTCAATTATTTATATATATTTATGTTTATGTATAAATCGATTTTAGTTTATAAAAATAATTATTATCAGTGCAAAAATTTTGGTTAATTCGACTTTGTGTTCAATGCTAATTTGTAATTTTTTCCATTCAATTCTGATCCGATAAATGGTGACAGAATTAACGGATCATATTATTGTGCTAAGAATTTCTGTTTTTTAGATTTAAATTTAATTATAAAAACGCTTATTTAATGCATTTAAATTTTTTTTAAAGAATATGTGTGTTTTATAATTAATTTTTTTGGTTATAAGTTTCATCAATGTAGTTAAACTTCTGTTGTATTCGTAATTTCTTTCCTTAGTATATAAAATTAATCATCATTAAAGTTGTTTGGCAGTCTATAATGTAAGCACTCGTGATATTGGATTTATAGGTTTAATGAATCACTCGGAAAGAAGTAGGCAAGATTTTCATAACTTTTTTTATGATTCATAAATTTTAAAAAGTGTATAAATAGTTATGTACATTTTTAATGGGTTATATTAATTTGACTTGAATGAATTTTGATTCTTTTATTTATTCTTTCTTTTATTTTTTTGGTTCTATTTTTTTTTAAATGTGGACTTTTTTGTACTTTTTTCATTTTGTTATAATGTAATTTGCTGAATGTGATGGCTTTGATCCATAATACTAGTATAAACCCTCCTTTTCAGTATCTAGACTGAGACAGCTTCTTTAATTAATTTTTATCTTCATTTTTGACTCAACCGTCTTCTTTTCTTTCCTTTTTTTGAGTTATGATTTGTTGTTTTTGGTTGTGTTTTGTCTATTATGACTTTTGTAGTAACTGAATATCTTAAATTACTAGTTTTATTATTATATATTAAATACAGTTCAATTTTATAGTGCTATATTTGGGTAATTTATAATTAGATTATATATATATTTACTATGCATTATTGCATACATATATTTTTTAATCTTATACTCACAGTAATTTAAAGGCTATTTCAATTTTAGATTTTTTTTTAAAATCTTTTTTTTTTAATTCACAGTTTATCAAATTTATCTTTATTTTATTGTTTTGGTTTTTTTGGATTTTAATACATGTTTACAATATGTTTATTTATTAATTTGTAAAAATAGTAATTTTTATTAGACTTAATTGTACTGTTAAATTTGGTTATTTTATTTTTGTTATTGTTTTATAATGTATTATTAGTTTATATACATGTTTTTTTCGTACATATATAGAACATTAATCAAATTATTCAGGTATTTTTATTTCGTTCATCATCATTTTTTTTTACCAAAAACACATTTTGAAATAAGTTGATATTATAGTTGGAATTCATTTTTCGGAAAGAAATTAGAAAGAATGGGAGACTAAATTGAATCTTGGAATGAAGAGTTTTTGAACGAAATACGAATATGAATGTTTAACAATCAGTTCAATAAAAATGAAAATTTTATATCAAATTATATCAATAAATCTTATTCCTGAAGTACTGAACTGAAGAATGCAACTAAATTTCTAGGATGAATGTTTTAAGCATGTAAGTCTCATGGCAGATATTATGTTGTGTTATAGAATTAAAAAAAAATTGCCTTTCGTTCTTAAATTTCTTCACTAATAACATACATAAATACATATTGTTAGATTAAACTTAGAAACATCTTAGGATATCATCTTAAAAATGAATTGTGTTTGTACAATAATTTTATAAATGAAATTGGTTAAATAATATTCATTTTAAAAAGGATCATATTTGTGATTGAAAGTAAAATGATCTTGATTTGGGTTTTTGATAAAAAATTTATGAAAAATAAATTCTTAAGTAATTATTTTTCTGAGTAAAAAGCTCCAGGAGCACCCGTAATATATACCACCACATACTTCCGTTTTGCTTTTTTCACAAAATGTGAAATGTGAGGCTCTTATCTGTAGCAGTTAGTAAGTAATTGTTAAAGATGTATGTGTTATATACGATAACCTTCTATAAAGCTACACACGTCATTTACGACGGACCCTATGATCGTGAGTCATTGTCAAGTGACAAAGATGATACCTGAGCTGGTACCTTATTCTCAAACTACATCGAGGGAGGACTTCGAAACTTAGTTCAGTTGAATGGGCAATAGTCTCTATTATTCTGCAGGACTGTTTATAGAGAGCTTCCCATTATGACGTAGTACCCACGTCTTGATTCCATATCAACTGATCTTAGAAGCAAACGATATATCAGCAAGCCTATTATATCCCCACTGATTTGGAAAAATAATTTTTGTTTCTATTTTGGATGTTTATAATTTACGAGGTATAAAATAAAAAAAAACTATGTATATACAAACCTATTTATATTGGAGGGATTTAGATTTTGTTCTGGATGTTTATGAGTTATAAGAGCTTATTTCCTTTGCAAAATTATTCAAAATTCATTCCAAACCTGGTGATATTTTATTATGAACTAAGAACGGTTACCAATAAGTTAATTATAAATTCCTTTGAGTCAACAAATAGCTTATTTGTTTAAATAATTCAAAAGCTTTAGAGTTGTTAAAATATTCTGAAAGACCATTCTTTCCGTACACAGCTTACAAAAACTACAATTGCTGAAGTATTTCTGTATAGGAAAATGATTCTGGCTTAAGGAAAGAAATTTTAACCTCTTAACATTTCCCCTTTTTTATTTTTGTTAGCGGATGTTTTCAGTCTCTTCGCATTGGTTAGTAAAAATGATTTCTCTCTCAGAAAAAGTATGAAAATTGATAAGTAGCGAAAAATGTAGTCTAAGTTTCTTAATCCTAAAAATCATAGTACCATACACCCAATGAGTTAAGTAATATTTTTCTCGCTTAAAAAATAAACTGCGTTGCATAAATTAATCCTAACATTGAACAAATAGAGAATTGTTTTCTTAATCGAATAAATGCTAAATTTTAATTACATTTTTTTATAGTGTAGCAACTCATAAGCAAAATGAGCGCTAGGAAACATAGTATGAAACTTCTGTTTAGTCAATAAAGTACCATAATTAGCACTTTTAGTTTTTCTGAGTTTTCCAGATTGACAGGTAACTTTAATATCCTACACATTTTCTACACAAGATTTATTTTTATTCGACTTCAAGAAATACTTGATTCTGAGAAGCGAGTATAAATATTGATTGCAATAAACCTATTCGGATTTTCAAAGGAAAAAAAAAAGAAAATAAAACGATACAGAAACGTTTACTTTAATTTACGTGTCAACGATTGTTTCATTGATCACTCATCACGACAGAAAATAATGAAAATGCAACGTCATGCATTTGCAAAAGGCTTCGTCACATCAGAAATTGAAAACAAAAATTTCAACCAAGTCTTTTTATTAGAGAAGTTTTTTGACAAGCTTTACGATAGGATTTCTTGTGGTTTTTTTTTGTTATTTTGAACAAAAGACTGTGTGACAGAATACCACCCTTGTATTGAAATCTTCTTTGAGTTTTTATACCATTCGCTTGAGATACGTCATTTTTGCTCATATTAGCTGAAGTAAAGAATATATATTTTTAATCGGGACATTTTTTCTATTCCTTCTCGAATAGGATAGTAATGCCTCTAAAAGGAAAGGTATGCTTATATTATTATCTGAGTTAATAGACTTTACTCTGATATAGTTTGATTTTAATTCTGATTCAAAAAATATATATAATTGACTTTATGTAGCACTTTAAACTAAATAATTCACTAAAAAAATTTGGAGCATGTTTGAATTGATGATAAATAAACGTTTTTATTACCTTTACCACGAAAAAAACTGAACAATTAAAATACTTTTAAAATTTACATTATCAATTCCAATGAAATATTTAAATAGAAGTTTTCATTAAAGACGACTACTATAAATACACATTCCTTGAACAAATAATAACATTTAAAATACTTTTAAATTTTATACTATCACTACCTGTAAAATATTTAAACAGAATTTTTCAGGGAAGACGACTGCTATTCGTTGAACAAATAATAATCTTTTCAACTTTTAGTTATCAAACCACATTTCAAATAAATGCTTCCCCAAAGTAACCCATACAATTATGCATGTTAAAGTTTAATTCATCAAATTTTGTTTCATGTCACAAAAATAAAATTTCAAGGTTATATATATATATATATATATGTGTGTGTGTGTGTTTATGTATGTAATGATTTAACTTTAATTCAGTGTTCTAACTTTTCCTATACTTTAACTGTCACAATAATGTGTTCACTTTTGTTTCCTGATACCATTCCAATTCAGCTTTTAATTCCTGGAATCCCGATCCAGCATTTAATTCGCAATCTGCTTCGTCAGCTGTTCCCACAGATCCAAACACTTGTAAGAATAACCCACACCAGATTCTTTGTCTGCAACTAAAATACCTAAAAGTCCAAACATACAAAACCACTTGATCTGAAGAAATATTTGCATATAAATTCCAAGCAAGAAAAATTTCCTTCTCTTCCGCTGTAGCCACGAAAGTTATGCGACGCATCTGGCTTCTTCAAATTATCATCATGTATTTAATGAAATACCGTGAACATAGACTGCGCTACGTCCACCAATATCTTCATGTAACTGCCTCTTTCTCATGTGTCATTAATAAAAGTATAATTTCGAGATTTTAAAAGTGTCTTCGATGGACATAACGAGCAGATTTTACATTTTAAACATGAATTATAGGTATTATTTAGAAAGTTATATGCCTTACACACATACACACACTGTACAAAATATTTTTTTAAGAAATGGAACTCTAAATTTAAGACCTTTCTGTATAAATAACAGAAATAGTTAAATTTAAGCCTAGGAAAACGTTTCTCTAATAAGCAGATTCTAACTATTAAAGTACATAGGTAATTAACCAAAATGGATTAAATAAGTTGCTATCGACATCAATTAAATTTTTGATGCCAATGTTAATATTTATTATACTAATTCAAGTGAATATTTCGTAATAGTTTAATTTTTAATGCCAATAATAATTTTAAAAGTCATTAACTCTTTGATGGACATAATTTCAAGCATTTATGACCGTAAATCATATGTTCACAAGGGGAATTTAAATTTTTCAAAACCCTGTGTCATGAAAATAGCAGCTCTTTTCATCTGACGTAACAGAGTAATAAATTTTATTGTTTTGTTTTGATTTTAAATAGCTAATAATTATAGATTGAGACAACATTTAATTTATACGAATATTTATGAATTCTTTACAATTTTATTACAGAGAGAGAGAGAGAGATTATTCAATTTAACACTTTCGAGTTCATAATTAATCTCAAGTCTTTAAATTAGATTAATTTCTATTGACATACATTTTTAACTGTCAAATCTCTTGCCATCGTGCTCTATGTCTTAAAAAGTTTATGAAAATAATTTTTATGATAAATAAGAATAGGTTGAAGAAATAACATATTATTAATGTGTGCAACACATTTTGTATCTTTTGTATTTGATTATCTTACATTTATATATAAATATAAATATAATACAGAAGATAGTTAATTGTAAATTTTGACATTTTTGAACAGCCGTTATATTTGTATACATATTCAGAACAAAAAAGAGTCATTTTACTGAGATAAGTTGTTTGTAACACCTTCTATAAACTTTCATAACACCCAAAAATACTGTATTGTGATTTTTGAAAACAGAATTTTCTAAGCGCGTATTATCTTTTGTTAACTCATAAGAATTTTTTTTTAGTGAAAACTGTCAAATGTTTTAAACTATGGATTAGAATTTCCAGAAAGCTGTAGTGTGTGTACGATATGAAAAATGTGACATTGGGCTATTCGCGGTTTCTCTTCACTAACCTTGGGGACTTTCAATTGAGATTGATTGCTTTCGCTAAACAACCTTTGCCCAACCAAAAATGAAACGTGATGAAGAATGTAATATGCAAAGCAGTTAGGAATGAAGTGAAGCGGTTAAATTAAGAAGTATATAAACTCCATCTGAAGGAGTAGAGAAGGAGAGGAGAAGGAGGATCAGTGAGGCGTTGTAACGAGAGGAGGAGGAATCTAAATGCTATAGTATTGAAAGGCTGATTTAAGGATTAGAGTTGAGGTCCGAGTGTAAACCACTCGGATTGAGAATTGTTCTAGTGTTTTCAGCAGTTGTTCCAGATTCAGACTTGCTGATGGTAAGAAGCTGTTAGATTATTATTGGTGGGTTGAATTAAAGTGTTAATAAACTTGACCTGGAGAGCTATATTATTATTGTCTTAGTGGATATATATTAATAAATGTTGAAAGTGGTTTTGGTGGTTCTGTAATTATTGGTGTCATATTGTTTAATATTAGATATTAGTGATGGCACAAGATAACACCCGGGGTAACCGGTTGTTACAAAAATACTAGAACGAGATTAAGAAAAGTTATACATATATTTTTAATAGAATAACAAATGGGTATGAATAAAAATGAAAATTGATTAGAATAAATAATGCGATATTGGTAATAAAATGGTTTTTGAAATTTGAATTTCTTCTTAGAAAATATCGTGAATAGAGAAAAATGAAGCGCTGATGATAATTAGCCATTGTACAATATAAAAATTGAGTTTTCTTTTACTAAAATATAATTTATTTAAAAAATATAACCGACCGTTTTCTAGTTTATATTATTTCTGAGGAAAAATAAAAATATCAAAAAAAAAAAAAAATTAATTTATCAGTTTTTGAAGCTTAAAACATTCAGAACTAATTTATTTTTCATTCCCTTTACTAATTTTGATAGGGTTTTACTATATTTCAATTTTTATATTTTTAATTGCTTTGAAAAGAAACCTCTACAAATAATAAGAGTCTGGGCAATATTAAATTCAAAAACAGTTTTTAAAAAAAATATATGATTCCTTTTTGTATTTAATAACATTAAAATGTAAAAATAGTAACTAAAATGTTTCACATTGAAAAAGAAAATAATATATAATAATTTTGTTTTAATAGGAATCCATAGAAACATTGTTAGAAAGTTATATTTTTTAAAATTAATATTTTTAATCCCAAAAATTTCGGAAATCTATGCCACTATTTTTTTTTCATATTTAGGAGCTGAATCAATTGCTTTCTATTTAAAATCCTTTCGAAACTTTAGTTTTCAATAATCATAAAATGAAAGCACAATGTAAAATATAAAAATATCAAGAAGACCACCTATTACTTTAAAATAATTAAAAATGGCTAGTAGTTAACATTTGAAGCCATTGGAACAGACTAGCAATCACAGAGCTAACTATTCTATCACGTGTTTAATACCTGACTCGTTAATGTCTCCGTTTATCTTACAAATTTAAGCCACACATAACAGTAATCCAATAAATGTCCGAATTCTAGTGAATGCCGTGACCTGTTTGTAATAACTTAGAAATTTACTTCCTATTTGTGAGATTTCTCTCATTACGTTGAAGCTGAATTCTGTAATCAGTAGTCGTATATATACTCAGCAGAATTAAACTTCTTCCTGTAAACATAGACAACCGTTTTGGCCCCAATAAATTCGCAGAGTTGCACATAATGCAGTATTCCTGAAACTCAGGTTTATGAAGATGAAAAGAGAATGCAAATGAGCGTTACCATAAAACCTCGTAAGTCAGATTAATTAGGACATGAGCCAATCTGGGTTATTCAGAGAATTGGAAAAAATGAAATAATATAAAACATACTTGCAGAAATCGTCTTTATATTGAACTTATGAAGATTAAATCATATTTACAATTTATAAATTTGTCTACTTTTTGAACAATAGAGGCACTCTTAAATTTTCTCTACAGATTTTTTTTTTTCATTTAGACATGTTGTACAGCATGCAATTCATCTTAATGGTGATTATAGATGTATCTAAGGTTTTGTGGGCTTTACACATAATATATTTAATCCCCCCTCCAAGTATCCTTTCACACATTCATAGTTGTTAGAAGATTTCAGTGAAAAAAAAATTTATTTAATTGCTTGGTTGAAACACGTAAATGTTATTAAGGAAATTTTTAGATCGCTTCTCAAATAAAAAAAAAAAAAAAAAAAAAAAGATGCGCATATCGATCTGGTTTATCCGGAGACCCGAGTTGAAGGTGTCGACTTATCAAGATTCTACGGTAATTTAATAAGCTTTACGCTACATGATAAAAATAGCTTTTAAAAAATTCTTTAGAATTTATCGTGTTTTTGATACATATGTGAGAGTAATTGGCTGCATTTCCCGTTATGATTTGTTCACATGTATAAAGAATTCTTATATTTGCTTATAGGATTACGAACGTTTTTGGTTGTCTGTGTTTGAGTGACACAAATATCCGCTAATCACAGCCAATGCTCTTAATAATAATTTTGAGCTACTGTCAGATGGTGAGGTCTACACCAAATCTGGAAATCCTTCTCTGAATTTGAGCAGTGCCAATACTAGGATTTTGTGCTCTGACTCACGTACATCAGCTGGAAACAAAACAAGCACACGATGTCTTACCGAAACGTTATCTGCCACACACTCAGTGCCTTGACTACTCGAATACCACGGCCACGCCTCACGAGTTATTTTGATCATTAAGTTAATTTGTAATTGCGTACATTTACTTAAAAAGTCTGCACTTTTCTTAAGCTATTGACAAATTACTAATAATAAGTCTCAATATGCTTAATACTCTTACTAATTACTAATAATATTCTTAGATAATAATACTCTTAGATAAATTTTAACAGTTTATGATATTTTTCTTAAAACAGAAGTATATAAATTCATCATATTAAAACAGGAAAGAAAATTTCGATGCAAGTTTTGCATTTACTCTGATAGTCTTACTAAATATGCATAAAACTAAATTCTAGTTATGTTTTGGTTCAATTAAAAAAAAAAGTGAAAAAATCCTTACAAAATTGAATTTCGCAATTAAGAAGCAATAGAACTCAAAGCTTTTTATATTTGTAAATGCAGTTTTTTCACGTACTTCACAGTTAAATTTTTACAAAATTTCAAAAAAAAAAAAAAAAAAAAAAAAAAATCCATCAGGTATAAGGTAAAATTTAAATTTGAATTGTCCAATCATTAGAAAAATTGAAATTGTCTAAGCGTTTGTTTAACAAAACATAGCATCTTATAAATTACCGGTTCAGGTAATATATTTATATCTTGAATTTATTCGCAATTTTTTTTTTCTATAATGATCATAGATCATATAAATACTAAGTGGTTTTAAAAATCAAAGGAAATGAGAAAAAGTTAATCATGCATTAGAAGATAAAAACTTTTTTTAGAAGATAAAGAAATTGCAGCTCTATAAAAAGTATTTAACCATAACTATGGACTCATATTAGAATAGACGCTGATTTTAGATTCAGTAAGTGTTATAGAAGACAAGTTATATTCATTGTGCATTAAAATCTAAAGTATTTGAATTAATTGATCAGGAGCGAACCTTATCCCTGAAAGTTTAACTTCTTACCAGAAATGAAAGTAATATGTACCAGTTTTTCTTCTTATTATTATTGCTTGTCTAGAGTATTGATCCAGGTAACATATAAAAGTGGCTATTATTTCTAGTGTATTTCATTGTATTCATATAAAATTAAATTATTGGAAATTAACGCTTTACAACGATTATGCTAAATGTTTAAGTATTAATACATTTTAAACTATAACATTTAAAATTAGAACATTATATCTGTAAGTTAAAAAAGTTGGATCAAAATATCAGAGCAAAACTAATGATTATTATTTTTTTATTGCAATACTATTCATAAATTAAGGATAATTCAGAATCACACGGAAATTGATCTCTAAAATAAAATTTTCATCTGTAGAATAATCGTACACATCCTCAAGAATAATATACAAATTACAGGAAGCCACCAGATGACACCGATTGTACATCACAATGATGAGAGTGTAAGAGAGGTGTATATAAGGAATGGTAGCAAAGAAGTAAAATTGTTCTCAAGCATTCTGTAAGCCGCTCTTTGCGACAAATGAATAGTTATGACACAGAGGACGCATGTGGATGATTTTTACGTGGTAGAATTATCGGCCATCTGTAATGTGGGCATACTCAGATCGAAGTATCCAAGCAACTTGGATTCTCCCAGATTGTCATCTCTAGAATTTGGCAATGAATACACAATAGAAATATCAATAGACATTACAGTACAGATTTCCTCCGAGTTACAATACCGAATGAAGACTGGTATTTGGCAGTAGCTGCAAAAAGAAGTTGACGGTGAACTATATCAGACCTTTCTCGACCTCTATCTTCAGCCACAGGTACGACAGTTTCAAGGCAAACCGTGCATGGATGTTTGGGACATATTGGTCTATATGTTCGCAGGTCTGTCATATGTTTTCTTCTCACGGCAACTCACTGTCACCAGTGGTTAGCCTAGAGTGGAAAACATGCAATGTAGATATCGTCAAGTGGGTTTGTGTGGTGTTTTTAACGAGTTCATATTTAGCTAGTAGTTTGATTCACTTTGGACTTTCATATAGAAAACGCCAGGCCTACCACCTAGACAAAATCTTTGAATGAGACCAATATGATGGTGCAGGATAGCTCGTTTGGGGTGGAACTTTACTGGTCTCCAGAACAGATATATATGTTCAAATCAGAACCATGACAGACCAAATTTATCTTGACATCATTATGGAACAACATGTACGTTTGATTAAGAGTACAATGGGCTCAGAATTTGTGCTTATGAATAACAACGCCCCTCCTCCCGTGCAAACATTGTAAACGAATACCTTCAATCTGAGGATATCAGTCGTATGGAATGGCTAGAATTCTCACCTGACTTGAATCTGGTAAAGCATGAGTGAGATATGCTTAGCCGACGAGTTGTAGACCGTCAAACACATCTTACAAGTGTTCCCGAGCTTCGGAGAACGTTACTTGCTGAGTGGAGTAATCTTTCCTAAGATCAGCTGAATAATTTGATACTCAGCATACCTAGGCGTTGTATGGACTGTATTTCATCGTCTGAGAGACATACAAGGTATTAACCATCATACCAACCATGTGTTAACTTCTCTACTTAAAGCCCACCTATAGAGGGCGTTCATTTGTAAAGGGAGAGAGTGTGATGTCACACGATCCCCTCAGACGAGACCTGACCGAATCTCCGAGAGGAGCTGTTGTAAACGAGCGGTAGCAAGTAATGTAATAAATATTGTTGTTGTTATACAACCCGATGTGTTTTTTGTCTAAGGACAACAGTGAACTGAAATCTGAGGTGATGATGATTAGTTAGTTTTAGTAGTAGTTAGTGAGTGAACAGTTTATAATACATGTAATGGTAAGTGTTTGTAAAGGAGATATATTGCTCCAGGTATCAAAAGTTGTAGTTTTTATGAATGTTGTCACACATACACCAACTTTTTTGTTCTTTATATTTTGTTTAATAAATAGACTTTATGAATAAGTCACGCTTGTTTTGTTTCTGAACCTTTATTGAGCTAGTATTATCCTTAATTTATGGACATGAGTGTATTTCATTTATTTATTTAAACTGATTATTACTGGAAAAAAAACACCATTTTTAATATATTCAAATAGTGTAATCATGAAACATATAGAAATATTCAACAAATTCCAACTGAAAAAATTACACAAACAATTTTGAGCTAAACCCCATCACATTTGCTTTTATAATAAGACTTTCAACTTTTCAAATTTCATCTACTACATTATCTGTAAGGCTATCAAACATGTCACAACAGAGCTTTATTTCGCTTATTAATGTGATTTTTTATCGTTCAATCGCAGATTGGTCTTCCAGTAATATAGACACAAATATTTAACACACATACCAATGTCAAAGAACATTATAGCACGTAATAGTTATCCAAACCCCCGTTAGGCGTATTATTTAGCCAAATTCTCGATAGATTTCCCTACCTGTAAGTGATATCGGAATCTTGTGACTTTCTTGTCCATGGGGTTTACCACAATGCAGACAAAAATACATTGCCGTGAGATCAACATGTACAGTTTTGAGGGCTATTAAAATTTTTGAAATTACGTGTTTAAGAATAGTAGCGTGTTCGCCCAACATCTTTCATCTAAACTATGGATTGAGACCTTTTACTGTGAGTTAACTGACACAAAAAATTAAATTCTTATGGTAAATCCATCAGCGATGATGTACATAATTATTTTATTAGTATTAATATTTTAGACATTATAAATGTTTTCTTGGTATCAAAATTTTAACTTAATACAAACTTAATAAGTATTCAAAACATTTAACTTAATTATTTCCACACTGATTAAAAAGAAACTTTAACAGAGGTTCTGTGATTATTTGAATGAGAGAAACACCAGAAAAGAAAAAGAAAAAAAACAACGAAAGTCACTTTTCAAAATTACTTCCTAATCAATCTTGTCACCCTTTATTTTCTAGAGTCATTATGACACTGAAAAATAACTGACAGAGAAATAATGAAAAAGAGTTATTTAACGTTGATCCTTTTCTGATTGATGACCTATTACATAAAAGTAGTTTTCCACGGCATTCAGTCGGACGGGAAACAAAACAAAAAATCCTTACACTCTTCACCCAACGGTCAACAATTCGTTACAGACTCAAATGATGACTCAGAACGATTCCTTGTAAAAAGAGGGATGATACATGCATCTTTGTTTCGACATTCTGTGTGATTACTTATTGTCTTATATAAATAATAAATTAGATTTCTTCCTTTGAATGTTAACGGAAAATTGACGTTGTCTCTGAATGTCGACGGAAGTGTTTCATTAATTTTCTATCATAATAATGAAGTTAGTGCCCTCTATGCTTTGCGATTATATTTATGAGATTGTTTAGCTAGTTTGTCCTCAAAAGGCTCAGATATGTCCAAAGTAACATTTGATTTATTAATTTCGATAACTGGGATAAATTCTAGTTCCTAAAGGGAAAAAAAGTCACCGCTTTTCGCTTATTAATAACAGAATATGTCAAATTATGGCTGAGGACTTATAGTTAAGTTGGTATTGAACTAAGTTTGATTTGGAAGAATGTTTTGAAATGCTCTTTTTTTTAGTGATCTAGGAAAAGGAATGATTTAATTTCTGTTTAATCAATGGTGCTTTATAAGAATGTAAAGCAAATGTCTTTGGGCCAGATATGACCAGCCAAACCTACTTGTGAAAATATTAAAATTACTAGGAAACTATGTTTTCGCATTCAGCATTGTTTTTTCGTATCAATAAAATGTAGTTAGCTCTCTTTAATTCGGAGAAATGGCCGTGCTGGATAAGAGATTTTGTTGGATTATTGAGAGTCAGTATAATTTTAACTGAGATACCGAAGATAAGTCACTGTATATAAAAATTTAAGAGCTTAAAACATATACTTGATGTATTTACGCACATTCTCTGAACTTAAGTATACATTATAAATATCCAACAAAAAGTATATCGTTGTTCTAGACATTATAACATTAAATTTGAACATTTAGCATCAATTTATTTGAATACTCTTGTACTGATAAAGTAACACAAATCAAAAGAAACATCAATTCAATACAATGATAATCAAAGCAAGTTGTGGCAAACTAATCTAAGGCAGGAATGAATTTTTCTGTTTAAAATAGTATCTGATACAGCTTTACTTCCGTGATTCGAATCACTTCTCATCATGATATCATTACAGATTACACACTAATTTATGAGTTTTTAAGAGTTATATATATTCATACTTTTTAGATTCTGAAAATTTCATAAGTGCATTTAATGCATCAGAAATCTGTTCCCGCAAGACATAAGTTTCATTTTCATGGCTCTTTCTTCATCCAATTTCACTTCATGAATTTGGACTTCTCACGGGTTCATAAAATTTTGTAAGCCTACAAAAAAACTAAGCAGGAAACAACAATAATAATGATAACCACGAAAAGGATTGATGGTTTATTAACCCCGCACTTGAAAGAACTATTAGAGATATAGCTGGTGATTTTGAGCCTCAGCCAAATGACTAGGACAGCACATGAGCTAGACTTCCTCTCTCCAAACTTCTGCACCACGTCAATACTGGAACCTCGACAGATTTAACGTATATCAGCTCTGCTATACGGCGAGTCATTCGCAGCAACAGAACTCGACTCCACGACTCGACGGAACAAAGCCTGCGCAAGCTTGTGACTATAATAACTCGGTTACTGCGGACTACAAATATTATTACAAATTAGGCAATATGCCTAATAAACTACAAACAAGCTACAAATCAGGCAATATGCCTAATAAACTACAAACAAGCTACAAATTAGGCAATATGCCTAATAAACTACAAACAAGCTACAAATTAGGCAATATGCCTAATAAACTACAAACAAGCTTCAAATTAGGCAATATGCCTAATAAACTACAAAAAAGCTACAAATTAGGCAATATGTCTAATTATTAGCAACATTTAACAACTAGGAATCAATTTTAACGTTGCCCACACATTTTAAATCTTAATTTTCTATGGTCACTGTATTATTCTAACATGACTGATTATACTTTCACTTCTAGACCTATCTGACTCTTTTACCAATTAATCTAAATTATCTAAGAATATTTCAAATATGTTAAAAATACATTAAATACATTTTATTGGTTCACTGAGTTTTAATTTTAGCTTATACTCGAGTAGCAATAGATCTAAGTCGAATAAAAGTGTGTAAATTTATATTACAGAAATAAAATATCTGAATTGATTCTAAAATTTCTGGGTTTCTCAAGTCTGGCATAAACTTGTTTTTTTTTTATATTATCAATTAATTATACATTCATAAATCATATAAACTTATTGTATTTTTAAATTTTTCAGATGTATAGCCAGGATAAGCAATTTTTGAATAGCATAAAATTAATTTGAAGTCCTTGGTAAATGAACTTGATATTACTTTTGAACGTGTCTGAAATAATTTTGGAAAGGAATAAAACAGAAATTTAAATCACCGTTTGCATTATCAGAGAAAGAGAAATTAATATGAAAAAAACATTATTACATAGTGTTATAAATATTTTGTTATCATTAAAGGGTTCTCATTGTTGCGTCAATGTCATTTAAAATTATTTTCTTAATGTTAATTATGTAGCACAGAGTGTGCTGTTTGTGCACTTTTATATTGGATAATTTGAATACATCTCCTCCTATTTAGAATAAACACTAAGAAATCATTTTTATTTAAAATATTTTAATTGTATTATACACATATTAAACGTTTTGGTTACATCATTACTATTCAGTATATTATTATTTGTTCATTATTATGAGAATTATTTTTACTTCTTTGTTTCCATTTAAGTTATTTTGATTAATGTAATCAACACTTCCCAAAATGCTTTAATTATTTCATAATTACTGTTAATTATTCGTATTATATTATCATTATTTAGAGCACTGCCTAAAAGTAACTATACTTGGGAAATCGTAAAATTTTAATTATTACTAAGGAATAACCGAGATATCTGGATAAAATATTTATTTTGCATATTAATTCATTATTAAGTACATACTGTCGCAAATTACAGCTATTAAGGCCGATTTATTTGGTTTCAGAAATCCTTAGATTGAAGTAATCTGCATTAAGGAGAAGATAGAGCTCGATGTCTATGTCCAGCAAGGATGGCCTTCGAAATGTCAAGAAACGTTGGGAGAAACGAGCAACTCTGGACGGTGACTATATAGGGAAATCTAAATAATAATAATATATAAAAATTAGGTTTCCATCTCGATTATTTCTTAAGTAATATCTAAACTTTTCGATACCCTGGGATAATAACTAAAACTTCATGAAACTGCGGGTTTCTTTAATCTACGGGTTCTTGAAACCAAATAAACCACCATATATAACTGTAAAGTAATTTGCAGCATTAATATGTACATAAGGATCAATTAATTTGTAAAATAAATTTTAAGCAGGTATCTCGAGTATTTCTTAATAATAATTTAAGACTTTAGGATATCCTAGTAGAATGGTTGTTATAAAGCGAGAAAAGGTTATTTTAAATGAAGCAGAAATACTTAAATATTCAATAATAGAATTTAGATACCAGACATATAAAATTATTTCTTTGTTGCTTTTAAGAAGGAAAGCTGAATTAAAAATAAAATATGATTAATTGACTAACACACATATTCTAACATTCACAAAAAATTCTTCAATATAGCTGTGAGGAAAGGGCAAATGCATAATGATTTATCTACAAAAAAGAAAGAAAAGAAATATTCCATTTGGAACGTTGAATATTAATTAAAATTAAGTGACTCAATATCCTAATCTACTTTGAGAGAAAAAAGTGTCCTGTATTTTTTAAAACTCTATTAACTTTCTAAAAACAGGTCGCATTTATCTGACTTTTAATTAGAAATGGGAGGTCACGATTTGTATACAATTCTCTGAGCTGAAATTAGGAGAATTTGAAAAAATAAAACCAGGAGTTTTTCCTATTTTCTTTTTTCACAATTATATAATCCGATAAATGGCACTTCTCTTAGGTTATTTTTTCAACGACTTTCTTTTCTTTAAGTATAGAAAAAACATTTGATTAATGTGGTTTTAACTCCATCTTAGCACACGTTTTTTTTGTTTTAAAAATGTTTATTTACCATAATTCATTGCTACTTAATCGCAAGAAATACAAATGATTCATTTTTGAAATAAAGGAATAAATAAAATTTTAGATTGCGAATACCTTCTGTTGCTATTTTGTGACGACTGCTTTGAAAATAACAAATTGGAAGAATAATTTTTTTTTATTTTGTAAAGAAAAAAAAATTCTTCAATATTTTTAGAATAAAAAATGTAAATAATCCGACTTAAGTCAGCAAATCAACAATTTTTAAAATGAGAAGATGGATCACATGCTTCTGCCTCTTATGTTAATTACACTTTTCAAAATTTGTAAGTATGATGCATTGTTTTGCCTTTACACTATATCTAACGTAAAATTAATGCCTGTCATTATCTTTACTAAGCCCTGTTAAAAGAAAAAAATTTCAATTTTGAAAAAAATGACAAGCTTTTTAAAATTTTATTTTATATATAATGAGAGAAAATTAATGCTGCAGTTTCAAGTTTAGACTCAGACATTTTTTTTCCTGTAAAAATAAAAGCATTAGTGATTCGTTTTCGAAGAAAACTTGATTCTTTATAGCAGACTCATTGTGGTACAATTAACATTATTAAAATGCCTTTTGATATATAGATTACCTATCCCTAAGTTTCGACTTGTATTCAAATGACGATTTATACGTCTGAACTAGTCTCTAAAATTCCTTATCACATCAGGGGAAGTAAATTAGGAATACCAAAAATTAAAAAAATTTCACCTCACATTGCTGTGTACAATGAGCCAAAGAATCGAGTTACGACTTAGCATTTATCGAAGCATGAACCCGGATGCCACTAAAAACCTACCATTCAGCGGAGCTGATGCACGTTAAATCTGGTAGATATCCCAAGTCCACTCCTTGACGTGGTGTAGAAGTTTTGAGAGAGAAGTGTCAACTCAGGTGTCGTTTTCGTCACTTGACCGCGGTTCAAAATTATAAGCTCCCGTGTTGTTTCTATGATAGACATTAATAAGCAATCAATCAACCAATTATGAAACGACGACTCTGATTTTTAGCAAGAAGTAAAGAATAAAATGCTATTTTATTCCATGAAACTGAACATTTAACTGAATATTTTTTATTCTGGGGCCTTATTTCCTATTAATAATTAGATGTAAATTGAAGTATTGAATCCTGTATTTGATGATCAGATTACTTGATATCATTTCATTATATCTATATCATTCTTTGGAGAGCTTTCATATATTTCGGTATGTTCTTCCAGCATTTTATAACCAAGTTCTTTTGTAGAATATTTCGTAAGCAGACTGACTGTCCCTTAACATCGACGATGATCGTACATTTAAACTTCATCAACTTTATATAATCAAGGAGTTATATTTATTTTCTTATGACTTAAGAATTCATGAAAACAATTTATCTTAATGGTTGGAATTGCTTAAAACATGAAAGACATGTATATATTAATATAAAGGTTTTTTATTGCGCAATTTACTCTCTTTTATTCGAATGAAGCATCTTTCAAAAACGAAAAGGAGAACTTTTAATCATAACTATTACACTGTAAAATTTGATTGTGTGATATTTCTCGAAACTATGCGACATTAAAATTCGATTTTCCTAGCTACTGCTACCCGTGTTAAGATTTAATGCTTTGGAACTTTCCGGTGTTTCCTCTTGAATTAGAAATATATTTTTACTTTCCCCATAAAAAGCCTTTAAGGAATTCCAACTTTCTTATGCCTAGATCTTTCCTTATTTCTCACTCGAAATTTTGACGAAAAACCATAAAAAAATGTTTGGTTCAGCGTTAATTAAACTGAGAAAAACAAATTTTCTTAGTTTCTAACGAAAGAAAAATTTGGATAGAATGCATTAATCAATTTCGCACTTTCCAGAATTTCTGATTAGGTAATTAAAACATATATAACGCAGGACCTAACCATTACTAAATTACTTCTTCTGCAAAAAAAAAATTCATCTTCCATATCCATTATAATTAAGATTCATTTATCTCTTTTCTAAAAACCATAATCTAATTTATTCTTCTTTTCTTAACTACTTCCTTACATTCCGTAAATCACAATTCTTATCTTTACCATCCAGCTTTTTATCCCTTAACACTACCAAACAATAAATCACGAGACTTCTTCCGCGTTAGAATCACCAATCTTTTATCTTTTTACCATAACTAATCAATCAGTAAATCCGCTCACCCTTATAATCACCACTTACGAGACTAATCATTCAGTAAATGATGGTCCATTAGAATTTTGAATCATGGCCAAAAAGAATAGCTTCTTTGGACATAGCTATGGGTCCTCGACTATCGCAAAGAGCCTCATCAGGGGGACACAGAAAAGCTTTCAACAAGTCAATAAAAAGTTGACCTATTCCTCTTTCGGGGAGATGTTGGAAAGTGTCCTCACCAAAGAGGGAGGGAGAAAAAGAAGGGACCACCCCTTCTTGTGAAAGAAAGAGAAGTGGTCGTTTTCTCGGTGGGGTAATGATTGAAATGTCATGGTGTTATTTCCCTCAGAATAATTTGTCTTTGTACTTTGAGGTAATTAAGAATATTTAGTTTCCTAGAATTAATTTTTTTGGAAATTTCAAAGTATATTTCCAATGAAACATTGTCGTATACATGATACTTGTGCATCAGAATTACATTTTATAAATTTGGAGAGTAGAAATGTGAAAAAAGATTGCTTGGAAAAGTCAATTTGAAGAGTCTATTTCAGAAAACCAAAAAGTGAATAAGAAGGCTGAAAATGAAAAACTTACATAACACAGAATAATGCATTGCTCTGATGTTAAAGAAGACCACAGTTGCTGACAAGAGGTCAGTGATTGAAATATTGGATATTCGAGAAAGAAGTGCTGGAATGATGAGAACTGTCCCAAATTGAATCTGTCGGTAGCTTGAAGCATTTACTGGGTATGATGGAGACTGAAAACGATTCTAAGTAGAATAGACGATTCTAAACTATTCTATGTAGAATAGTTTAGAATCGTCTTCGTTATTTTTTGTTTGTATATAAAAATCCAGATTTTGATAAGCAGTTACCAACAATGTTTACTCTGTAATTCTCTCTCCCCTCCTCCAACTACTGTAATTTAAATCTTCTACAGTGAAGATGAATAAGTCTAATATTTGCCTTTGTTTGTCTGGCCAGTTATTTCATTATTTTCGGTATTTTTTGGCCTAATATATGTTTTCAGTGTGTAACTTTCAAAGCAAAAATGACAACTTTAATCTTAAAAATTTTAATATCCCATGTTTTTTCAAACATGCATTAGGACTAGCATATTCAAATGTTTGATCATCGATTAAACAGTGTACTCGAGATATCCGTGAGTTTTGATTGTACACTGACTAAGCCGTTTAGTTGGGAGAGGTGGGCTTACAACCGATAATTTTCAAAGTGATTTCAGTCATTCATAGAAGTCCAACAAAAATGCCACATAATTTTTTGAGTTTTATTAATTTTTGTAATTTTGATTAATTTTTAAAATAAATTGTTAAAAAGGTTCAATAAACTGTTGTATTTAAAATCCCACACACAAAATATAAATATATTAACTGTATTAATTTTCGAAGACTCTTAAGAAATTATTAAAAAAATATTTAATTAATTGTTTTTATTTAAAAATAACACACAGAAAATGTGAATATATTTTGTTTTAGTAGTTTTTAAAGATTTTCAGGGATAAAAAGTAAAAGAGTTTAAATAGTGCTACTTGATATATTTCTCTATATATATTTGTTCTAAAATGGAATTGAGGTATCTGGATCCATAGAATTAAGTAAAAGCATCTCTAGTTCCTCTACCTTTCAAAATCGTTTTTATTCAAAGATGAAATATAAAATTTAAAAGCATATTCGATTCTTTAGTTTTATCTTTTCTATTGACGTCACTTTTGAAAAATACATTTTCTATAGTTTGTATTATTTATAGATATAAGCTTTGTGTAGTTTAAATACAGAATCGTAGCTAAGGCTCTTAAAATTGGAATTTACAAAATTTATAAAATTTAAGACATTGAGTTAAATTCAACAATGATAAAAAATATAGTTCAAAATAATTAAATAATATCTAAAGGAATGACTTCTTGAAGCTCGTGTTATTACTACTGACCGTTGCCCTGTCTGAAAATTGCCAACTTTTCGCTAAATGAGAGTGTAGTAAATACAATTTTTATAATAATAAAAAAATTGTGGTACATTTGAAATGAGAGAGAGAGCAAATATTATCAGGATTAGTATACGAATACCAAAAAATTTATTCGCTAAGTAGCTCAATAATAAGTTTAGAGGCTATTCACTTAAAAATCACTATTGGCCAATCCCGTAGAAACCTTTTAGTCGTTTGTTTGCCAGCGCTAATACAGTTGTTTTTCTATAGAGCATTTTACATAAAAAATTCAAAGAAAATATAGTTTAGTCAGATAAGTATTAATTTAAAATGATTAATAACGCAGATTACATTCATGGCAATAAGATTCAGTAACTTAAAGCAAATTAGGTATTATTAGGAAAGTAACAAGAAGCAAATACATTCCATCGTTACATTAGATTACCTAGACTTCGAATTTGGAGCGAGTCAATATTTTAATGGGAAATTATTAGTCATAATGTATCGCGTTATATTCGTTCTAATACAGTAGTTTATTTTTTTTAAAAAAATTAAAACAAATGCGAATATTTGTCGCAGAGTGAGCTAAATTTGGATCTCGATTAATGAACCACTTAACCCGAGTGAAAATGATTGCATGTTTTAGATGTCTTATACAGATAGCATGTATTTCAACTATCGTGTTATATTGAATCTCATTATGTTGGTAATTCAAATACTGCGCTCGCGGTAACCTAGTAGTTACGGTAGCGAGTTCGTGGCCAACATGGTTTCCATCCTATCATGGGAGTTAGTCTTGATTCCTTCAAAATACTTCCATGTAGCGGGACATATGCATGTTGAATCCGTCAAGGTTTTAAGTCCTCCTGTTGGCGAGGTATAGAAGATTGGAGAGGTAGGTATCAGCTCAGGTGTCGTCCTCGTTGCTTGACTGATGTTCAACTTTATGAGTTCCGTCGACAAAATCACTTGTGTTGCTTCTAAGTAAAACAGACAATCAATAAAATCATCAAAAATCATTTTAAATTAATCTAGGCTCTAAATCCTAATGTACGCATGGTATGGAAGTTTGGTGAATGAAAGTTTGGAAGTCCTAGTCACTTGATCAGGAATCAAAATTACGAGGAGCACCGCCGATAGCCCTCGTGTTCTTTTTAAGTATGACGTTAGTAAATCATTCCCTCTTCCATTTTTTTAGCAGAATTTTAAATCATACTGTATATATTTGATGAACTTTTTTACAAGGTTTAATTTTCTCTAGTTAAAATGATAGAAAATAAAAAATTAAAAATTGAATAGAGAAGGCATATTAAAACAGAATTTTCTGTGTACATTCTCTCACACACACATACATACATATAGCCAAAAATTTAATTCATTTCCCCAAAACATTATTTAATTAAATATTTATAATACCATACATTACATTTGTTAATTTGAACTTCAACTTGATATAATATGTATTTTAACAGAGAGGAACTGCTTTCAGTATATTATAAATTTCATATAAATATTATGAATTTCATATTTTTGACATACATAAAAATTCAAATGAAATGTTTGTTATAAGTACATACTGATACAAACTATCATCATATCAAAAATTCATCTGTATGATGACAGTAATGTGACAATTGAGAAGGATATTTTAGCGTTAATTGTTTTAAAGATTTTATGCAACAGTCATAGTTGAAAAACATTTAAAGAGTTTAAAATATTTCAACAATGTAAATTTGTTTAAGGCATTCATTTTATTAACATTTTTATCAAAAAATGAAATAAAGTACTTATTACAAAGAATTATATATTATAAATTGCAAAATGTTATAAATGTTTGCAATTAATTTCGTCACATTAATTTGAAATAATCGTTTCAGCTTACAAATATTTTTTTTGAAAATTTACACCTTTTACACTATTTGTAAGAGTTTTGATGGGAGTTGCTTTTTACATTCAAAATTAATTAATTTTTTCTGATTAAAAATCTCTATCACATTAATGATATTTAATTCACTTCATTAGTAAGTGTGAATTGACAAACTCATTTTTTTTGTTCATTTTAGAATGGAAAATGTTTGATAAAAATTTCATAAACTTGTATGTAACTTAAAACAAATAAAAAGGTTATTTTTTGTAATTTTATAATGAAAAAGAAGTTGTACTTTTCTCAATAAACTAATAAGGCTTTTTGCCTTTTTTTCGAAATACATCTAATTATGTATCATTAATAATTATTACTGTAGACATGTATCAAGAAAAGAAGGAATTGTAGAATAACAGAATTCATTCAGTATTAGACATTTTTCATCAAACTAATGATTCAACAGTGCTGGTAATATTAAAGATTACCCTTCAGTAAACAAATAAAAAAACCTATCTTGTTTCTTTTTTCACCATCTTTTAACCGAACATTTTCTTCGAAGAGTTTTTAAAAACAATTTGTGATGCAAAGTTCATTACCAAAAAAAAATCATCTTTAAAAAACAATTAAGGGATTACTTAGTTTTTTATGAGAAGTTCGATTTCGATATCTTTGAAGAAGAAATATTTTTGTATTAAATTAAATAAGTAGGAGAAATACAGAAGGGGAAAAAGATACACACGGACTTTAATTTGACTGCTGCCTTTCATGATATATTTTTATAAAGATTAAGTTACTTGGGATCTCTTCTAATCTCTTTCAGTTTTTTATAATTCCATTTTTATAACTATTTACGCAGTTTTTTTCTTTCACCAAAGATATTAAGATACTCCGATAGCGTATCAAGCAGATTTGGGGTTTAACTTTAAATGAGTTTTTATGAGGTTGTAATGATAAGTAAAATAAACTGATGTCATATTTAAAGTACTTAAATCATGTAAAAAATCAAGCGACGTATAAAAAGCTCTTAGAAAATATTTAAAAAAATATCTGGATCGAGTGTTTCTCATTTACCTTTTTTAATGCCCCTAATAAATTTCTTTTTTACATTATCTCTCTTTCACGTTTTGATATTTGAAGCTACGTTTTACTAAAAGTTTATTTAAAATTTTGTCAAGATGTTTTTTAAGAGCTTTTTTATGATTTTTCCATAAGAATTTCTTCTCATGAAAAATAGCATAAAATATTACGATGACACATGTTTTGTTAACTGAACAATAATGTAAACACTAGAGAAAGAATGAGATGATTCCAAACAATAACATTTCGCCCAGAAGCTTTTTTAGCTTGCTGCATAGTAATTATCAATTTTTGTTGTCAATTAGTAATTATTAATTTATTGAAACTATTTAGCTGTTGTCAATTATATTATTTATCGTATATAACTCTAGAACAAGATACAGAAATGACCTAACTCCATCAAAGTCCGTGATTGTAATACAGTTTATTGGTAAACTTCAAATTTTAGCCTTAATTTGTTATTGGTAATTCTTTATTTTCTTTGCTGGTGATTCGCTAAATTATGAATATAATTATATTACTTTTTTATGCTTATTCTCACGAAGAAATGAACTTAAGGAGACTATGATATATTGTATAACAGAAAGTCGAACTTGTTATAGGGATATTTTGCTACATCTTTTCGATAATCATCTCAACCCCTGGGATGATAAGGATCATGGATTTTCTTATTTAAACGATTAAAACTATAATTAAAAAAATGTGGAATTGAATGAACGTGTATATATCTATGCAATAAAAATTTATTCACATAATGCAGTAATCAGGGTTGAAATAGAAGTAAATAAATGGTGCTAATTCTGAAAATTCACTATGTATAATTCCTTTGACGTCTGCAATTACTTTATCCATTGAAGAGAAACATCATTTATTGATAAAGGAAATAAGAATTACAGCATGATAATTCTTCTCATATACAAAAAAAAAATAATAAAATTTTTAAAAAAGAGCTGGGGTATTCTCAACAAGAAAATATAAGGGAGAAATATATTCAAATTATGTAAACGATTTTATGATAATTATTAAGCTAACAAGTGGGGAACCTAAAAGAGTTTTTCTGACGACGGAATTATATTTTGTACAAAAATTAAATTTCAATTAGGACATCAAAATGTCAATCAGTTATGTTTCTTACGTGCTTATATATATATATATATATATATATATATATATATATATATATATATATATATATTGACAAATAGATCATGCATTTAATTTAATGTTTTATTATTGCTTTCATTGTGAAAAATTACTCCTGTGTAAGTATTTACTTATTTTTTGTAAAATTATTAAATTTTATTTATATTATTTATAATCAGAATGAAATTAATTTTGGTATTCTTTTGCTGCAGTATACGTTAATCACATAAAAAGTTTTATAAATATGAATTTTTATTTTATATTCATGATTTAAAGAATTTCTAATAGTTCATTGGTGTAAGAGTTTTGTTTGAAATTTTTATCTATTTCGAAGTAATTGAAAAATACCGGTAAGTGTGCAGTCATTAATCAGAACTTAAACCGATATATTGATATCGTCAGAGAACTATTTAGATAAATCTAGAAAAATACGTAATGGCACTTCCAGTTACAGGTAGTTATTATCAGGAATTTAAAACCTCTAGAAGTCGCCAAAAATGCCTGCAATATATCTCTCTACCCTCCTACTACATAGGTGGTGGTTTCAAATTTTATATTCTTTTGAACCAAATAAAGTAATAAAATTAAACAGATTTTAATTCAGTTTATTTTTATTATGAATTTAATTATTAATTGAAGTTTTTTTCCTATACACATTTAATTTTCGTATGAAAGAGAATTAAATCACAATAATTTATATCAATACCTGTTCATTTCTTACCCCATTTGATTTGGTGTTCTCTGAAATCACGTTGCTGTATTAAATAAAAATCACTTAAGAATGAAATGAAACACATGAAATTAAGAATTCTTTATCATATTTATAATGGCTAATATTCTTAATAATATTCTAGTTTTGGAGGTTCGATGAAGGAATTACTTTATGCTTTATTATGTTAGTAGCGTTTAATTTAAATCTTTAAAATCCATGAATTATAAATTAATGAAATTGTGGATCAATTAAAATATGTGCTACATAATCTTGTCAGAATGAGTCAACCAAATTAATAATACACGAATCAAAATCAGGAATTGATTGACTGAAATATAGTAAATACGATATTATAAATTACAATTTACAAACACTCTTATAATGCTATAAATATTTCATTATTAAATCAGTACTTGAGAATTCTCTAAATTAATTCCAGCCGCAGGTAACAAATTTCTGACTAAAAAATTGAAGGAAGAAAAATAATTTACAGCCTTTCTTAAACTGATTTTTTTAATTAAAATATTTGCTGGTATATTTTAAAAGTTAATAATTTTCATTTAATATTAAAAAAGGAAGGATATATATTTTATTGGCTTTTCTTTACAAGATTCTTTTATTAGTTGTATATGATAAATATATAATTGATTTTGATTAGTAATTTCTCTATATTCTACGAAATACATATCGCATCATGTTTTCTCTTAATATCAATATTTTCTTGCTAGCTATCCAAAATTGGATTACTTAATCTGTTACTTAATCCATATTTGATTAAAATGTTGGATAGTTGTTATGGTTACATATGTAAGTAATCGATACATGTACTTCCCTATTATTCGAGTGAATTTAATTTATAATCAGTTATGTATAGCTTTTTATATGGTTTAAAGTTGAATGAAAAATTTTAGTGCTCTCCTCCGTTGCAAGTAGGAAATAAGTAGAGGATTAAACAGTAGTTTGTTTGATTAAATTGGAAGTATTTGAAATTAGTTTTGAAGTGCATTGTTTATTGAATGTCTTTTTTTATGTGTAAAACACGATGGAGTTTTTATGTTTTTAACTCAATTAACTATAAGAAAAAAGAAACTTTTAGAAAAAAGTAAATGAAAAGTTTTTAAATAAGTTTTATCCTAAAGTAATACATTAATCAAAGTATTAATAAAAATGTTAATTTTCCTTTTTATATTGAATAGTAAAATTTAAGTTGTTGAGAAAGTAATTTGTCGATTCAAATATTTTTAAAAGCGAATATTTGAATAAAAGATATATAATTAAAACATAGATTCAATAACTTAGAGTATATATATTACTTTTAGTCTTAATAATCAGTTAAATAATGTTTTATCTATCCATTAAACTAACAGGAAGAAATTTAAAAAAAAAAAAGATTTTTTGCTCTCTTAGAGGGAAAAAGTAATTAAGAAGAAAATATTTCATCGTTTCATTTAGCAATTTTAAATGCTTATAAATCTTACAATATGTTACAAAAATGTTGGCTGGAATAAAATGGTACGGCTAGAATAAAATGGAATGTCTGAAATGATGCTATAAAAATATTATATTTTTATTCATTATCATATCTAAAAGCAAGATTCAACTCTGTTTACTTTTTCTTTACCTCGCATATTCAAATTTCATCTGTCGTGTCGTTTCTCGAGTAAAGTCTAAAATCAACAAAGCCTTAAAGAAACAAACCCGTCAAAATTAAACCATCGTTGCACAGCTGAGCAAGAATCAACTTAAAGAAAACGATCTAGGCAGGGAGAGACCAACTATGGCAAACACGACAAGAGAAATAAGGTTTTGTTTACATAACGCTGCGTCATCTTTTTACGTAAGGTATAGAAGATACAGACAACACACACCCGCGGAAATCGATATTTGCCTTCGCAGTTCCGTGCAAATTTCCGTGGATGAGATTGTATTTTCACAGCTCAAGCATAATATTTTTCGCCATTTTGAGCCATAGTGAAGTATGAGCGAATGTTCGAATTTAAAAATGGTTAGCACTTCTCAATTCCATTTTATGAGCCAAATGCTTAAGTTTTAATTTATAGTTTGTAGACTAAGCTACTTCTGTAAAAAAGAATACTGTATTCTGCAATAATTAATTAAATTGATAAATTAAAATAAATATGATATATATTTAATTAATTTTTTTTCATTATGATTGTAGCGGACTGCGTAGGTCTGTTCGTAATCCTCGGAATTCAAACAGTGAGTTCAAAAGTTGAGTAAGGAATCTAGATGCGCTTTAAATTTTAGAATAAAAACGTAAATAATTTAATTGAATTGTTCTCGTATAAAACTAGAAACTTCCCACAAGTTAGGTTTTTTAAATTTTTTTTTATTTATAGCTTTACTGTAACCAACACTGATTAAATGATCTCTTTTTCAGCTTATTGAATTCTTTACTACTGCCGATTGAAATTTGTTACGCAAGGCAATTCACAAATAGTAGCAACATAAGAAACTACCTAAAAGTAACACAAAGTCAATAATGCTGCAAGTCTTTCCAGCTTATAACTTTGAAAGATAATCTTTTTAAAGTAATAACTTTCTAATGGATCTTTTTTATTTTTATTTGTGTTCACAACTAATGGAATAGTAAATTCTTAAGATTTTTCAAGTCACTTAAAACAAAATAAGTTCAATGAAAAATTTATGATTTCGTTTCATTGAATTATGTGTGTGTATTTCTCAGCCTTTTATATAGATGTTTCTAAAGTTATTTATGCATAGTTTGATACTTTTAATAGCTAGCATTCACATATGCATCTTAAGTCTCACAAATGTGCTCACAGACTATTTTGATTTCAAGATATTTTAAAAAAAGATTATTAAGAAAAGATTTTTTTTGTGAAAGAGAATTTGAATAATGTCCATAACATCTTAAAATTCATAAAAGTTTGATAAAAATTTACTATACTGAGTTTCATTCAAATGTTATAGAAATATGATACTTTGCAAAATTAAATCAAATTACAAATTTTAATATAAGAAAATGAATAATTCTTACATAATATTTTTTAAATAATAATTTCTTTATATTTTTATTAATTGAAATAAAATTCGATTTCTTTAGTCATTTTCCGCATCAAAATCTTTAACAGAAGCTTTCGTAAGACTTTACTTTATAATGATGTACTCGGAAAAAATTTCTCTTTTATCCCTCTATCAGGATAGATAGCTTTGCTATTAATATATCGAAAATAAATAACTTCAATCTTAATATCATTAAGAAATGTATTCTTCATTAAGCATCACTTTTTTTGAAAAATTTAAACTCAACAAAACGTATAAAAATCTTCCTAGCCTTCTCGTACTAACCATCTTTAGATAAGCACGGACATCCTCACCCTGATACATCCTGGTCATTTTTTTTTCTTTCTCATGGGGTTTACTGTCTTTGGTAAACACTAGTGACGCACCCCGGAGATCCTTAGCTATCTTCCTCTGTTTTCGACCCCTTTTCTTGTCAATCCTTTTTTCTTTTTTCTACATTTTTCAAATGTCTAGATAACAGTTACAACTTGTTTGGAGCAACATAATCATATTTGACTTTTGCAACCATTTAACTCTACAATAACTCACTCACGCTTCTTGTGGGTTCGAGCTTCGCTTAAAGATTCGCCTTGTAGCGAGCCAAGTGTACATTATATCTATCGAGACTACAAGTCTTCACATGGCAAGATGTGGAAGTTTCGAGAGGTAGGTACCAGCACAAGAGTCGTCCTCGTCGCTTGAACGAAGTTCAAAATTACGAGGTTCGTCACCGATAGCCATCATGTTGCTCTAAAGTGCAATATTGATAAAACAATAAATCCATAATTATTTCATTATAAAGATAGGACAATTGTAATGAGTGTATCCGTTAATACCAATATTTGAAAATGAATTCATCATCAAGAATCGGTTTCTTTTGGCCAAACAAATTTCTTTGAATGAAATATCTAAAAGTTTTTAATAACTTTGGTTAAGCTTAAAAATATTTAAGCTAAATTAAGTTTAAAAGATTAAATTTGAAATGTTTATATACATAAAGAAGCTAAACATAATTTAATTTTAAATTAACAGAAATTTTACATCTTTTTTTTAAGGAGATTCTGTGATAAAATAGCCAATAGTATCAAAATCTATTAGGTTTCATTTGATGCGATTTTAGATATTCGAACATAGTGCTACAGAAAGAAATATTTTCTCAAACGCAACTATGCATGTCTTCTCATAAGTGCTCATCGTTATATTTTAGGCTCAGAATTTCAGATTTTAAATTTTTAAAAATTATGAACAATAATTATAAATATTTAAATTCTGAAGAAAGATGAAATTTTTCTCAAACTTCTTGTGACTCAGAAATTTTTTTCATTGAATTTAATGTAAATATACTTTAAATATTTACTTCTTTACTGTAGTACGTATTTTGAAGTAATTCATGGAACACAACTTTGAATCAAAATAACAAAAGAAACATTATATTGCAATATCTAATGCTTATATTATTATAGTATAAAACTTTATATAGTGATATTATTGCCTTATGTGTTCGATATTATACTTGCATTTATTAGTTGTAAATGGACATTTGCACACAGGCCTAGTTTTTTTTTTGTTCTTTTAACCTCCATGCAGAATAATTTCTTCTAAGCTTCGATATTGTTACGTTAAGTTTAATTTTTAATACCACATGAATCTATTACGGAAATTTTATAAAAATAAGAAAAAGACGATGCTAACAGTTTAGAGTTTAAATATCTTGAATTCAGTTGGCTGGTATGCAAATTAAAATTTTGTGTACAGCTCTTTTCAAACTCCAATTTGATTGATTGATTGATTCTTTTAGACGTCAAACTTATAAGCAGCACTAGGTTTTTTTTTTTTTTTTTTTTTTTTTTTTTGTGACGGACCCTTAATTTTGAACCTTGGTAAAGCTACACCTGACCTCACACCCTACTATCCAAACTTCCACATTACGACAACGGGAGAATTTGGAGCCTCGACAGATTTAACGTGTATTAGGTTCTCTGCAAAAAAAGGCGGGCTTTTATTGGCACCAGAATTCAAACCCACGAGTCAACGGAAATATCACTGGCCACGAGTTTGCAACCATGGCCATTCAGCAACCACGGGCTCTCAAATTTACAGAAATGCTTAATTGTGAATCAGTTTCTTTTATAGAGCGTGGTAATACTATATGAAATGAGTAAACTAGTGATACTGTTTTATTCATAAGAATAATGTTAATATATGTTCACAATTTTAGATATGATAAATATTGGCATAGATTATTATTTTACTCTTATATAGTTAGCCTCCTTTATAGAGTTTCAAAAAATGATTGATAGTGATAAATGAAAGTGTGTCATTATAATCATAACCTATTCATGTCCAATATATTTTATGAATGAATGGGTAATTGTAGGCTTAGGTCCAAACATGTCTATGCTGTGTATACATTTGCTGAGAATTCCATAAGTTTCCATTGTATATTATATAATACGTCTTACTTTGTTTCAAGTAAAACCATCAATTAGACTGGAGCTGAAACTAAGACACTTGAAATGATAGTTATATTACTTTTTGACATCACTATAACTACCAATGCAGTAGTAAACTTCAAAACACAAAGAGTCAAATTTTATGGTCATGTTTTATTAAAGGTTAGAATAATATTGGCGATACTTGAGAAGGTTGGTAAAAAGTAGTTTGCGTAATCTGATCTTCCTCATACTGCTAGACAAATTTTTTTGTTGACTTCCAAGAAAGAGGCAAAATTTTTATTTCTTCATTATCAGTTGGACTTTGGTAAGTTCGTGAATTTTTTTTCTTAAACTTATGTGATAGAAACTCAAACTAAGTCACTTCACATGCCTTAATAAAGGATACCGATAATTTAGATTTGATGATGAAAGAAAATATGACTGACGCCGGGGATTTCAAATACTTTAAAAACCGCAAATTTGATTGGTTTTATTAACGCCACACTTGAAGCAACTTGAAGGATATTTGCGACGGACCTCGTAATTTTGAATATCGATCAAGGGACAGGGTATTGTACCTAGACCAGCTATTAACTTTACATATTCTTGGGAGAACTTTGAGCCCAGATAGATTTAACATGCACGGTGGGTCTTTAGTGGCAACAAGGCTTGATCTCACGACTCGATGAAAACCGTAAAACCATAAAAGTGACAAGGAACTAATAATAAGAGTAGGAATATCCGATATTTCCATATTAATAGAGAATAAACACGGTTAATCTTGCATCCCTATATTGAGTCCCGAAATAAAAGGTAAAATCTCCAAACTTGATAACAAATATTTCCTTTACTCTTAGTAATAAAATCAAATTTAATACCTAGGGCCCTGTATATGTAGCTCAAATTCTAGCAGTAGATCAAATGTTGAACATATAGTTAAATTCCAACTCCATATATGAAGGGTTTACATCCTAATTCTTTCTTTTTGAAGTACCTTTATTTGTACCTTTGTTGAATTTGTCAACCGAATTAAAAACACTAATAATATTGAAATAGTTGAAATGCGACAATATTCGTGAAATCAGGCATTTATCAAGTGGTTCCCCCAGTCTTGACTACTATTCTTGGTACGAATCTACCAGAATGCGTTAAACTTATCATTCATGGAGCTCAAAATTTCTTTGAAAAACCTCGTCAATGCAATTAATGCTTTAGCTTCGCTCATCCCTCCAGATTCTGCCAAAATCCACCAAGTTGTATTAATGGTGGAATATTCCACTATAGATAACGTGCAAATGCTTTAAAATGTGCAAATTATAAAGGAGACCATCCAGTCCTCTATCTGACCCGTATGTGCATCAAAGAAAAAAATGATACTGAAATATAAATTCAGGAATCATTTAACTTTGGGTGAGACGAGATGAAAATTCAACGAATCTCTCTCTCTCTCATTCTGAAAGTTACTCTACCATATTAAAGGGAAACGCACTTAGTCCTAATACCCAGGACTTAGAAAAAATATTGAAAAATAATGTAATAAATTTACAGATAGCCTTAGGAATGCAAACAGTAGTCCTTATGGAAACAATTCAAAAGATGATGGAAACATTTCAAAAGATGTGCAATATTTTAGAAATAGGAAAGCAGTCATCATCACCCAACAGAAAAAAAGTTCAATGTTTCAAAGCTTTAGTGTCCTTATTTCAGGGGCATCTCGTAACATTATAATGCATCTAATAATAAAGATATCGTATGATTAAAAACGCATTGTCTGTTTAGAGTTTTTATCAATAATTTTAATTTCTAAAAATGTCTCTAAGTATTTTCCACAATTGTGAAAGAATCTTTTTTTTTTCTTTTTTCATATAAGGAAGGATAGAAAAATTGAATTTTTCGTTTATTTTTTTTCTCTCATTTATGCACTTTCTGCAATGAAATAGCATTAAAATAAATTTGGTTCAACATTTTTCCCTTTACGCAGAATGACATTTGGAATTTATAGGATACTTACTTGAAATCAAACACAATAATTTTACTTTATAAACCATTTCACATCTCTGCATTAAATAAGGCTATAAAGCATCCAAATATACAACTCCAAACCAGATCCCAGCTACATTCCTAAAACAATTAAATCATAGTGAAAGTGCAGTTTTTCTTAAAGCTTTTTAACAGCTATTTGATAATTCAATAGTTGCAAATTTGTAGAGAAACATGCCATTATTCTTCAAATTTCAAAAGTCTGCAAAGACACTACTAAAATTTCATTTGTTAGAACGATATCTTTGATTTTGGATTTCTTTAAAACGGTTGAAAGAATGATACTCAACACACAAAAGATTAAAAACTTCATCCCATCGTTATACAATAGATTTTAGTTTAGTTTTTTATTAATGTTGCACTTGAAGCAACAAGAGGGCTATTGGGGGTGGACCTCGTAATTTTGAACCTCGTTCAAGTGACGAGGACAGCACCTGAGCTGGCACCCCATCTCCTACCTTCCACACCACGCCTAGGGGAGGACTTTGGGCACCGATAGATTTAACTTGCATCAGTCCCGGCTACACGGCGGGTCTTTAGCGGCCAAGGATCGAATCCACGATTGAACGAAAACCGCAGCAACGAATCCGAAACCATGACCACTAGGCTACCACGGCCTTCCGTTATGAATTTGTTCCTTTTAAGGAAAGTAGAACAGTATATTATATAATTCATACAGCAATAGTAGGTGCAAAGATTGGAAAGAAATTCTTCGTGATGATTAGCTTAGATGTAAAGAGTGCTGGCTCTGTATAAATAGACGACCTCTTGTGCAAATGCTCGTCACTTGATCGAAGTTCAAAATTACGAGGTCTGTCACCAATAGCCCTCGTGCTGCTTCCTGCAACGGTAATAAAAACTAAAGCAAACTAAAACTAAACTAAACCTTTCGCAAATGCTTACAAATTTGTATTGCAAGAAAAATAGCATTGAATGTGTGCTGGATACATAATAATCTTTCATAAAAATATACTTATTAAGGGACTCGCTCAAGACAATGAACTGTCCCCAATATTATGTACCAATAATATATAGGATCTTTTTGAAACATTGGAATCAGGAATTGAATGTTCAATTTATGTGGCTGTTATTTTCATTTATTGTTTCTATCAATATCTTGATGTCATTGGTAGTAAGTTATAAAATGCATCGAAAAAATTAATCAGTTGTGCAAATACTGGAAATAAGATTTAATCATCTACAAAAGTACAATAGTGGAACTCTCAAAACCAAAAAATACAAACATTCCCTACTTTATTATTAACTGGATTCTCTCTCCCATGGTAATTCTCCATCAAATATTTTGGAGTATATTTTTTCGAATGTAATCACAATGTCACAATCCTGATTCAAATGAAGTATGAAGATTTGAATAACATTAATGCTTTTAAAAGTATGGTATTTAAACAACACACATTATTGGTTAATTTAATAAGATCTGAAATTCTTAGTAAATTAACCATCAATAGCATTTGAAGGACCTTTTTCATACTTGTAACAACATAAATAAATGGTTGGATAATCAACTAAAACCTTTACATATAATTCAAATCGAAGCTCTCAGAATCACGTTGGGTTTTTCTAAATGGACCTCAAACATTCTTCTTTTAAAATCGTTTCGATAATTCTTTCCAAAAAATACTACTTTTGCAAATAAAATAAATCATATATCTCCATCTTCACGGTAGATTAGGATTGTTTTATAAACGTTGTACTAAAAAGCAACACTCGAACCATTGTTGATGGACCTCGTAATTATGAACCTTGGTCACTTTTTTTTGAATGAACAAGCAGATGAAATCGTAAGTGTAGTAACGGCTTATTTGAAGTAAATATTGACTGAATAGCCTCAGAAGACATCCATACAATTATCAAAAACGACTGAAAAAAACAATTAAAACTTGTACTGCAACAAATACTTTGATATTTTGGGAAACATACTGCTAGTTTGTATGATATCTAATTGGACAACAGACAGAAAAGAGAAATTTCTGGGAGTCCAGATATTTAGCAGAATGATAATAACCTCTGTTCTATTGTACAAATTAAATTTATAGGATAATGTAGTCTGTTCTACTTGCAATTCAATTAATGATCAGGAACACATTCTCTTAACTTGCGTAAATTATACCTTCCATAGAAATGATCTCTGGAATATATTTCAAATCCATTCCCAGCTCTGTATCACCTTCAGAGAAATTTTAGATGAAAACAGAGTCGAATAAATGCGTAGAGCATTTTTTCACAGGATGGGATACTTTGATATTTATTGCTCTGAGGAAAAATACATTTAAAGAAGGATAATAACATTTGTTGCTCCACATCCCTTATGTACCAGTCAATCAATCATGAGTTTCGGATTGACGAGAGTTGTGGAGATATATTTTTTTCCCTAAAAGGTGCAAAGAGAAATGGGTTTGTGTTCATGAGTATTTATGTAAACTACGTATATAATTTAAAATGTGAGTCGTCATGTCTCGAAAGATATATGTGCCATGTAGCCTAGGGGGTCATGGGCGCTGACTGACTGAAGTGTATTTGGAGTCCTGGTCACTGCCTTATGCTCTGAGTAATCTTTGGGATTTTGAAATGTCAAAAAGGATTAAAAGGCAGTGGTATCTTAGAAGTTTTGGCCATGAGCTTCGTGACAAGCGATGTTCAAGTTGAAAACCAGAATTGTGTCTTGATTTTCCTGAAGGTCCGTCGTGTGGAATAAGGGAAGTTGTTGCACAAAGAATGGATTCACGTTAAATCTGTAGAAGCTCAATATCATCTCATTGGTGTGATGTGGGAATTTGGGGAGTGGGAGGGAGCTAGCTCAAGTGTCATCCTAGTTACTTGATTGAGATTCAAAATTACAAGTTCTGTCGCCAATAGGCTTCGTGTTGCTTCTAAGTACGATGTCAATTAAACAATCAATTAATGTACATTAAATGGATTAAGCCCCATAGAATTAAAGTATTGTGGTGTGGAGGTTAGGAGGATAAGATTTAAAATCTAAGTATTTGCCTTCGTCATCTGACATTGGTTGAAAAGTTTTGGTTCATCCTCAGTAATTCTTGAGTGATTCTAGAACGATGTTAACTTAAACGAAACAAATTTTCAACAACTGAAACATTTGAGTGGTTATTTTTCAACGTAATGTATTCTCATAAACATATTTGAAAAAAATTATGCAAGAAACTGAAGGCTCTTATTTTGGAAAAAAATTCGTTACTCAGGACTAATCACATAAAAGTGAGTATCATCTGAAAGTCATATTTTCAAAAGTAATTCCGTAATAAGACAATTTTCTGAAGCATTACCATAATAAAGTGGACGCGGTAGTTTGATGGTGATGGTCGTGGACTCATAGCCGGCGTTTTTCATCGATGCCAATAAAGTTGGAGTTTTGATGCCAATAAAAACTCGTCGTGTAGACAGGCTGATGCACGTTAAATCTTTCAGAGCCTAATGTCCTATCATTGGTGTGGTGTGGAAGTTAGGAGAAGAAGATTACAGCTCAGATATCGTTCTCGTCACTTGACAGAGGTTCAAAATTACGAGGATCTTCGCCAATAGCCCTCGTGTGGCATCTAGTGCGACGACAATGAAACCAAACCAATCCTAAAATAGGTAAGAAATTTTTTAATTTTCCTATCTGTTATGGGAATATTTTATAAATTGTTTTTCATAAAATTGTATTCTAAGAAAAGCTATAATAAATTTATCTATTAATATTTTATGAGTGTAAAAACTCAGAAATAATGATTGATTTGTTATACTGTACAAAAGCGTAATAATTTTAAAAGTTAAATACATTTGAATATTAACTCATACAGATATAACTTTTTCAGGAGTAATTGAAATTACATTCAATCATTTAGAAGATTCAATGGCCTAATGTCCTCAATCGCGGAATTAAAATATTTTTCTCCAATTATATATTCCATTTTAAGTTACTAAGTATAACCTAAGAGTAATATTTCGCAGATAATGCTCGAAACGTTCTTCTAACGAACATGTACTTTTTAATTTAACGAATTAAAAATAATATATATATCATATTTATTGAATTTTTCTTATATAAACATTAAAAAAACTTTTCATAATCCTTTTTTCACTATGTGGCAGCGGTAGCCTAGATGTCATAGTCGTGGATTCGCGGCCGGTGTTTTTTCGTCAAGGTGTGGGAATCCTGATGCCACTGATCTGGGTTCAAGCCCTGATGCCGGGGAAGGATTGATGCACGTTAAATATGTTGAAGTCCCAAGTCCTCTCGTTGGCGTGGTGTGGAAGCTTGGAGAGGGTGATATCAGTTTATGTGTCGTCCTTGTTACTTGACCAAGGTTCAAAATTACCAAGTCCGTCACCAATAGTCCTGGTGTTGCTTCTCAGTGCGACGTTAATAAACATTCAAACCATGTTTTTCATTAATGTATAAATTTCCTTGCAATCAGTTTCTATACTTGCATGCGCTACTCAAAATTTGTTCTCAAAAATATAAATGCTAACTCTTAAATCAATTTTAAGATCATCAGTAGATTTAAGAAATTATAATTTTTATTAGTTATTTTTCACAAATGATCGTGGGAATATTACTTAAATAAATTTCACAACTGATAATCAATTAAAAAATTTAAAGCTTTATTGAATTATCCTAGACAGATTAACCTGAGATAAGTCTAAAATTGCTTATTTATTACATTTTATCCTTAATAAATCTTGCTACTCTAGAAGATTGCAGTATGATTCAACAAGGCCTTTAATGATTTTAAATGATAAATTAGCTCAAATTAAATTCTCTATGAATCATAAAAGCTATAACAGCTCTAAATTTAAATAAACCAAGTGCTTCTATGATGAATAGTTTGTATTAACAAAGTAAACCTCACGACATTAAGACCTGCACTTAAACCACCATTTACTACCTAAATACATTTTACGTTAAAATTAGGGTTTAATTTCGAGAGCACGACGACAAGAATATTAATAAAACGTATTTAAACACTACGAGTTACTTCAAAACTACCTGTTAGTAATCAAATTTGATTAGTGTTTCTCTGAAAATTTAATGAATCGTATCTCAAAAGCACGCTTAATTCACGTAGCTTTGAGGCTGTATTAAATAGCGTTTCTATTTAATTTAATAGCTTGTTTTCAATGGGTTTCAATGTAATCTTCAATTAAATGATTTCGATTGATTTGTTAATGTAGTCACACCTCAATAAATCTGCGAGTTCATTTTTATTCAGCATAGAAAAGTGAAATATGTTCCGGATTAAGTATTTAAAGATGTTCCTGAATAAAATATTTCGAAAGGTATTTCGAATTCATGATGTAAGAAAAATTAACTGTAACTTATTTTTAAGTAGATATTTAGGATTTTTTAGGTAAAAAAAGATTGAAAAGGATTTTATTCAATTAATGTTGGAAAACCAAATGCGTTATTAAAAAAGAGTATGATGGAACTACGTTAAAAATTCTTTTTTGAAACTCTCTAATCGACAGTTAATCTTAATAAGATTCATTAAAGATTCACCCTAATGTTACAGAAAGATTAAATTTATGAAATCATGAAAAATATTCAAATTTCTATGCACTTTCACAACTTACAAAGAATGTTAAAATAATCGACAAAAAATTTGCTTTCTGAATTATTTCTACAGATAGTCGTAAAATATAGATATACTTATTTTTAGAGTTTTTATTTTTGAAAAATAAAGAGCTCCTTAGAGTGTTCTTTTATAAAATTTTAATTTTAATACTGAAGACGATAAAATCAAATTAAAATTTCCCGAATATTTGATGAAATGTGTCTTTCAAAAGCTGAAAAATATTTTTCAAATAAGTGTGCTATCTCTGTAAAATTTCTTTTCTTTGTCTTTGATTTATACGAAAGGAGCAACATTGCTAGGGATGTCTTGTGGTTGGAATAAAACCACACAATAATAAAATAAATGGTATTACTTGTTAAACTGAAGTAAAAGATATATCGATGTAAGAACTAATTATATATACATGATACATTCTTGTATGTTACACACCACCGAATACGTCTGCATCCAATGAGAGCTCCTTACCAAATCCTAGGATTATTTTACAAGTAGAACACATAAAAGATAAAAACAGAAGAGTTCTAAATTCTTATTTCCATAGCCGCTACCAGGTGTGATTATTGTTCAGTTTGTGTGCTGATGACTCTCTTTTGACTTTGGATGTGGCATACACCCACCAGAGCTTATTATAATAAGCTAACCAAAAGTAAAGCTTCCTAGTTTTAGCCACGCAAAAAGAATGTACAGGTTCGATTTCTAAAAATTAAAGAAAGAAAGGCATCAATTTGTAAATTAAAATTAAAAAAAAAATTAGTAAAAGGTTTAAAGTATCTCTGGTTCTTTTCCCCCCCCCCCCATATCTTGTTACATAAAACTGCTTGTTCTCTGCAGGTAATGTGCAGTCTTAGGCGGTATTCTTGCAAACTCTACTGGATCGACTACAATTCATTGTGATGACACAACGGGTAAAGTCTCTGAATTGGTCTAAAAAGTTCATTGTTCGAATTTTTTCTCGAATAAATTCGGAAACTTTTTTTCTCTGGTGGGATTTTGGATGCGTTTTCTAACGACCAATAAATTCCTTACAGGTTGTCACATTCTACAAATACGACATTTCTACATTTGACTGCAATAGGACCTTACAATTCTGCTTGATGGATCAGTGTTCCTAAATATTCCAAATGGATTGGTTGGTAAAATAAAATTTTTGGCATTATTCCACTACATACATTATTTTCTTTAAATCTTTGCTTAACTGATATTTATTGTGAACCCTTTTTTTAGAATTTCTTTTTATCTATTCCACCGATATCTGGAACATGATTTTCTTGACAATAAAGGAAAAATAAAGATGGTGATAGAGTGTGTTTCCAATTCATCTCCTTCTAAGGCATAATTAACAGGTCATGCATTAACAAGTATTGAGGATTCATTTTAATTATTTATCCTCTAGAATTTAAGTCTATACTGTACAAGAATCAACTTTTTTCAATGACTCTGGTAACAACTTGTTTTTTTCTTTATATCTGTCTTTATTGATTTTATAATGCTAAAGATCATTTCTACATTAGCATTATGAACTGGAATTGTAACTGTACTGAGTCTTATTTCCTTCAAAAAAATATTTAATCAATTTTAAATCAGTTGATAGAGATTAATTTCAGAATCGTGTACCATTGGGTGAAGAGAAGTATTTAAATTTAGTGACTGATTAAATAATAAAATTAAGTTGCAGACCTCTTTCTTTTAAGGGTATGTAAGTCATTGTTCAATATTCCCCCTTTCTCCCGAAGATATGTCTTTTCCACAATAAGATCTAATAAAAAATTTCAAATTTTGAGAAAAAACTTGTCCATTTGTTCAGATATAAATTTCCCCTTTCATAAATTTTAAATTCTTGTTTTATAAATGAACTTCTTGAATTCCCTCTGCTACTTTTTATAATTTGCTTCACTTTCAGAGAGGGGCAAAACATTTTGCTCCTTTCATTTAGTTAAACTGGTTTTAGCTGAATTTGAAGTTTTTTGATATTTTTGAGAGACATTTACTTTCTTTTTCAGTGATTATTGAGTGTGATTATTTCAGCGATTCAGTGATTATTCTTGCTGTGAACAATAAACATCAGAGAATGTGTAAGCATTCTAATTAATTTCAAAAAAACTCATAATGATTCTTTTTTAAAAATATATTCCTATTTAGGATGTTCCTTTTTTAAAAATATGATCTAAAAACTGCATATATTTTCAAGATTCTATTGATGAGAAATAGATTTAGCCATTTTGTTTTGAGTGAAATAGCAGCATTTTTGTATTATTTTTGAACAAAATTACAGAACTATTTCAATGCTTCGGTTCTTACAGATTAAATCGAAAAATAATTAAGATTAATGACTCAACGACTATAGCCAGTACATTTAAGGCCTATTGCACACAATTATTCAGTATATGCGCGAGCAACCAATACAAATGATGCGTGTGTGGTTCAAATGCAGGAATATATTATTTTTTTCCTTCGCTATATATGTTGCCAAAGTTGATGTTGGAATTCTCTCCCCTAATATGCTATATATTTTTCTCTTAATGCTGTAGAGTACTCGAGATATACATATATTTAGCTTTTTCATTCGTAAATTGTATAATCTTTAAGTTTGTAAGACATACCTATATATTTTAATCGAAATAACTTAATTAAAACAGAAAAAAGTTTTACTGAGCCAAACTTCAATCCCTCAGTACACACTCCAATAAATGAAACACTTTTTAACACTTCCAAAGTGATATGAGAAGAATGAAGTGCAAGAAATTTGTTCAGAATAGCCTTAATTTTGGCATGACAAGAAGGTGTTTTTGACGCAATCGTAGAATTTGGTAATATGTGTTTATATATTTTTGATAAGCAATCAGATCATATGAATCTATGATAGTTTTTTATAATGAGGAAGGCATGGGTAGCTTCAGACTCCAATATTTTCTGTTTTAGTTTCAAATGTTGCTTCAAAAAAAAGAGTGAGAGAGAATCAATTTTTATTTTTTAAACTTTCTACTTTCATCTTGATTTTATGTTTATTAGATGCAAGATAATGTGATTGGTGAGGCTTTACAAACTTACTTGTTTTTTTCCTTGTATTTCCTATTCCCTTTTGCTAATTTCTTATTAATGGTGGGTTTTTATTTTCTAAAGAAGGGATAAAAATAAATCAACCAATATTTGTAAAACTTATAACATTTTCCAAATATGGATTAAAATTTTAAAAGGCGAATGTATTGACTCTTTTCTTTTCTTCCTTGTCTTAGCCAAATTTAGCGCAATTATATCAATATATAACACAATATATTCCAATATCTATACCAAAATAATCAAATTATAAAGGAGTAGTGTTCTAAATTCTAACTTTCGAAATTAGTATTTTCGATAATTAAAAAAATGGAGGGTGTGGCGAAAATGATTAAAAGAAAAATTTCAAAATGTTTAGATGTAGTGATCTGGTGGAAGGGAAAGAGGGACAGGGTCGAGAGCACTTTTAAAAATTTGGAAAAGGGTTGGGAATCACTCCTCTAAAGTAATGCTCGCTACAGGATTATATATCAGCAAAGTTTTTATATATATATATATATGTACATATATATATAGACATTTTAGGAGTCGTAACGTCAAAGTAAAGGTCATTTTTGAAAGTTACTATCTTATCTGATATCATTTGTAATTGCAGTTTTAAATAAAGACTGCTTGTAAAAGTTAAAATTATAACTATTTATGAAATCATAAAATCAATTCATATTTTGCTCAGAAATTTCATGTTTCCAATTTAGCCGGATACCTTAAAGAGTTCAAAAGGGTGGAGTACGTGTGTTACCAACATTATCTTTGTCGTATAGGCAGGTTTTACAGATATGTGCTTCTTTCGGATAGATTGAAGTATTTAAAAAGTATTTCAAACAAGTAAAATAAAATCAGAATCATTCTTATTATTTACTAGGGTTGCTACATTATGAAGCTAATAAAAATAAAATCAAACACGTCTAATTTTCTGTTTTTACACCATCGATACCTTCCTGATAATTGTGATTAGTGATTTGGGAAATGGGAAAAATGTAATATATGAAAAATATAATTTTTCTTATAATTTTGATAGACAACGTTAAATAAAAACTCGTGTAAAAAGTGAATTGAATTTATTTCTTATTGCGTTAAATTTATTTTTTAAATCAAAATTGTGTAAAATGGAATCGTGTAAAAGAATTGAATGTACTCATACGTTTGAAGAAACATGGAAATCGAGAAATTGCTTTTGTTCCTTATTTTATTATCAAAACTAAAATTAAAAGGGGAGGTGAAATACATTTTATTCCAAGAAAACGTATGAAATAAATGCAGTTTTTTCACCGTATTTTATATACTTTTATTTAAAAAAACCATGCTTGTTTCTTACGTTTCTGAATTTTTGGAGTATTTGTTACTAATTGTTCCCATGAATTGAAAAAAAGAAAAAAAAAAAAAAATGCAAAATGAGCAATGTTCAGAGTGGCACTATTATGCAGGAAATGTGTCGACATTCGACCAGACTGCTATTCAAAGAGATTTTTCCGAGTTCATCTCTACAGGGTTCAAAACATTAATCTGTGCAGGACAAAAATACTAAAAGATACTTGCTCGATCCCATTATTGAAATTGCAGTCAAGAACTTAACCTGAAAAACTTAAGAACTGCAACCAGTTTTTACTAGTTTCTCTATGCAAATCTTTAAAATATATTGATTAGAAACACATTCTCCGGGCATATTATTTCTTAAACAATAGTTGTTGAATATAGAGAAATATAAAAACGTTGTGAATTTCATGAGCTGTATTCTGGATTTTACATAAAGATAAGAAATTATATTTTAAATATTCTGGATTTTACATATAGATTTCCCTAAAGAAATTCAATCTCTGAGACATTTTAAACAATGTTTATGCATACCATTCAGTTTCGAAGACATTCGAATATATTCATTAAAATATTTATTATACTAACAATTCTCCATATATGTTCGAGAAAGAACAAATTCAACTTTTCTAACTTTTCTTAAACTATTCTATGCCAATAAATAACCTTAACAATCAGTTGTTCTGTATCCGTAATTATACTAGTGTATCGACCTAAAATATGAACCGAAAGAGAGGAAATTCAAAACACGATTGGTCAAATTTCATTTGTTGTCCAATTATGTACAACGACCAATAGACGCATTAATTCGTCGATGCTAACAAGCGACTTACTTCCGTTTCAAACGACCAAAATCCCAAAATCAATATTCACTCTGCAAGTTGTTCCTCTAGTATTTCCCGTTACTTCAGAAGGGAACAAGTGGTATTCAATGTGGGATGGCTCGGATTAATTATAGAGAATTCAGAATTTGGCTTTAAAATTTTATATGGTGTGTGTGTGTGGAGAAAACAGAATACTCTAATGATTTAGAGCACCATAAAATACCAGAAAATAATCTTCTTAGAATAAATAATTGAAGCCTAGTTGCTCATTTATTTTCGGAATCTATGGTATTTTCATACTTTAATTTCATAAAAATGTTAAGTTTTCTATTTTAAACCATACCAAGTTAAATTTCCATTATTTAATTCTAGTATTTTAAAATACAGTATCGAATATATTAGTATACAAATTCGAAATTTTATTTCTTAAAACTGCTGTGTATAAGGTATCTGAGTGCAATACGGCTACTCTTATTTCGAACTAAAATTGTGAGGGGGTGTAAGGAAGATAAAAAGCTAAAATTAAAAAAAAAACATTTGGTTATTAGTACTATCTTTAATCTTTAAATACTTAAAAGAATTTTAGTTTTAATTTTATATTTCCACCTCCAAATTTAATATCTTGCAAAATACTTTATTTTGCAGGTAATATGGCTAGTGAAGATAATAAGACAGCTTTCCCATTTTTTTGATAAATCCAAATTTAAGCGGAATTTTATTTTACTTAAGGTAACAGAGACACCTTCGACAAGGAAAAATGAGATATTTTTATGCCAAGTTTAAATAATCCTTGGGTTTTTTTTAATAAAAAGTAAAGAAAATCGTATTTTAACATTGAGATATAACACATCGATCAATAACTCCCGAGACAAACCCAGAGATGGCACTCGTAGTAAACCAGTAACCAGGTCTTTCTAGAGTACTAACCTTTGCTTGAAACGTGTCAAAATTTTAAGTCGATCGGACCAGGAAAAAGGTTTTTTGAAGTGAAGTGAAAAAGGTTTTTTCCAAGTGGGTGCCGCGATTGCTTTCGATGGAACAAAAACAGCAACGAGTCGATGATTCAGAAAGCTGTTTATCGCTATTTACTCGCAACAAAAAAGATTTCTTGCGAAAAAAAAAAAAAGATTTGTGTGTGTGTGGAAAAGCGTTAGAACGATTGTATCACCCTAAAAGGTGATTAACAAAAGGTGTTATGTTGATGAATAAAAAAAAATTTTGCAAAAAAAATGTTGTTTTCAATGTTAGACTCGGGAGTTATTGATCGATGTGTTATGCAAAAGCTAATGAAAAAAAAAATTAAGTTTATAAATATAAATAGTTATGTATGGGCAATTAATAATCAGAGCTATAATCACATTTATTATTTATGCACTTTCCTCAAAGTAAATCTAACAAAAATCTACTGCACTTATATCTTTAAAAATTTAAAGTACTTATAAGCATAGCATTCCATACACTAAATGTATTTATTATTTCAAAAATTAAATTTAATAAAATTAAAACTTCAAAAATGTTTTATCCAAAAGTTACACAATATCTATAAAATATTGTAACTTTTATAAATATTGTAACATTTTATACAAATGTGAATAAACATTTGTGAACGTATATTAGAAAAAAATTTTTTTGTTCACTGTATAGGAAATAACTATATTTCGTATTATGCAAATTGCAGCGTAATGGATAAAGTAGATTTTGAGGAAAGTGTACCAGATTTTTCTAAAAACAAAACCATTTTTTAATATAAATGCAAAAACAGAGTTTTTTCTCTATGGTGTCTGGCCCACTTTTTTACAGTTTTAAAATTCAATTTCCTAACGTTCTATATTTATCAAATTCTCATAAATAGTACATATGCGAAGTCAGCAAGAAGTCTTCTGTTTTTTAACAGCAAAATCAAAAATTGTAAATTTTGAAACATTTTAGTGTCTCTATTATCTTAAGTAAAAGACGGAACGGAAAAAGAATTATTATTTTTATTTACATTCTACTCATTTCAAACAGAAATAAGAAAAGGAGCGATGTTCATACTCTCTTGATTTCAGTTCTCCATAAACATCCGTCTGTTTGTTGATATGTTAACTAAACGAAATAAAAACAAAAAATGAAATGAAGAAAAACAGAATAAACATAGTATATGAAAAATAATAAATATATGAAACAAAACACGCTTCGCATACAGGTATTACAGCTATTAGTCTGCATCTATAGGTTACAGGCTTCCGCAAGCACCTGTGACTTCTGTACGAACTATAAGCAAAAAAGAAAATTTATTACATTGTACTCAAGAGTATTTAAAAACCTAACATAATCAACATTTCATTGTATTTCTCCGATTTTTTAACCACCTCCAAAAAAAAAAAAAAAAAAAAAAAAAAACTTACTAGATCAAAATAGCAAAGACTGTCCTGGGAAGCTATGTAAACAATGTTAACCTTATTTTCTGGAAAGGCTATTCGACAAATTCTATTCGGTTCATTACTATAGCTTCTTCTCATTTATTTTTCTAAATAATAGAGTCATCTGTTGCTTAACTTTCAAATTAATACTGAAAACTTCAAGTGACTGCATTACATACACAGGTCTTCCATATATACATATATAGAGAGATAATTCTACTACTAAATAAATCGTGCTTTGATACAATAAAACACATCAAATAATTATCTATGATTAAACAATTTTTTCTTTGTGTAACTTTCTTAAGATAAATCTAACAACCAAATAAGAATACTCTAAAGTATGCTAATATTCTAATTAAAAAACTTACTGTCTGATTTATTTTACTAACAAACTTTTATTATCTATTTTGCGTTTTGTTACAAACTGCAAATATTATCCATTTTGTGTAACTCCAATAGTATATAACTATTAAGTTCAGTGAAATACCGAGTAGTCCGCTCCAATCTAACATGGATTCGTTCAACACGACGTAAAAACTATATTGTTGCTCACATATAGCAATAAATAGTCTCATATTACGCGTAAGATAAACTTAACATTTTCACATTTTTTTTTTATTTTTTTGAAAGAAAATCACGCATTTATAATGAACAATGTAACTCATTGTCTTAAAATAATAATAATTATAATAATAATGTCCTGGATTACATATATTAGTGAAAAACCTTTTTATTCAACTTTTAATGAAAATAAAAATAAACGCTTTACTATTTAACAAGCATTCACTTTCAGAAAGAATCAACATACAAGTTCCAATGATGTAGTCTTGTTAATATTCATTGTATAGATTTATCGTTTGAAGATTTCATAGTTTCGTATTTGTTACTATCATTATTCGAAATGCTTTTCCTAGATTATTTTACATTAAAAATACGGGTCTAAACAAGTTTTAAATTTTCTTTTAAACTTCATAAAGCTCTCTCTTAACAGACGGAGTTCCTTAAAATGTGTTTGAAGCGCATATTTTCTATTAACAACTCTTTATTAAAATCTCTGCCCAAAGGGTGTTTAATAGCCTGAAATGAGTTTTCTTTATCTTAATTAGAATTAGAACCATTTGCTAATTTTATTTATTCGGTTTCATTATTATTTTGATTATTATCAGCTCAGTAAAATCTATTTTATAATATTTCAATAAATTATAGAGTAAGAATAAATGTATGGATAGAAAAGGTGACATTTAAACTTATTTAAGCTAATTTAAAGTGATTTTATATATAGTGACACATTTGAACATATTCATCCGATAAATCATGTCCCGTATAATACAATTTCCTAGAAGCGGAATTCATCTCCCGATTTCAACGGAAGTTTACTGTTCCGTATTTCAGCTTACAATCATTAGTTAAGTTATAAAGATAATTCATTGAATCTTATTCAATACGTTTTATGTACTATTTAACTGGAATTGTGATTTTTATTGCCCCAGTTTTCTTCGTTATCTATGCAATAGTTAAAAGATATCTGTCTCTTTCAATTATTTTATTATTCTGTCTATCGTCTTCGTTTCAACCAACCAACCAACCTATCGTCTTCGTATTGCCATTCTATATACAAAATTAATTCATTTATAATTGTGAAATATCCTCCTTCAATGTTTGCTATTAAATTAAAAATAAAATTTCATGGGATCTTATAATCCTATCAACGTATTATTGTTGCCTATAATTTCACAAAAGTAGTGTTAGTAAAAGTCAATCTATCAAATGAGAAATAATTTAATTTTCAATAATTTTCATACACTTCTCTATAATACATATTATTTCCCCCTTTAAAACATATCAGGACTTTTAGGAAGGTTTGGTTTAGCTATACACACTCAAATAGACGTTCATTACTCTGTTTTTTACACAAAGTAGAAATTTTGCTTTCAAAGTAAACTTAAATTAATAAGGAAAGGACAATTTTGAACCTTAATTTCTATTACTTATTAAAATGAAATGAAATTATACATAAATTAATTCTACGTAATTTTTAAATTTTTTAAGTCACTTTCTAAATTTATGATATGTGTCACTTAAATCTGTGTTTCATAATATTGTGAACGGAAATTAATTCATCACGCTCGTAGTACAAGGTTTTTCAGCGCTATTAATAAGCCATACTAATCTCAAGAAAAGTTAAACTGTAATTCAAGTAGTTTTTTAAACACTTACTCCGTTTTTATACAAATAGAAAAATTCTCAATAGTGGGCGTTCTCAGAAAATCATTCAAAATTCTCGAATATTACTAATTGTTTACTTTAAACATTTATTTTTCTTATGTAGAGAGAACTTAAAATGTACGACGGGATATAGTAATGTTTTAATTACTACTGAGAAATCATCTAGATACCTAAATAAAACTTATTATGCATATGAATTGATTCTTATGTTTGTGATGTTGTAAATTACAGCTCTTAATGTTGATTTGCTTGGTTTTAGGAAACCGTAAATTGAATTATAGACCTCAGTACCATAACATTTTAATTATTATCTCGGAGTATCGTAAGGTTTTGATTATTACAAGAAATAAGACTTATATCTACATAGTCAACATGTAGAGTTACACATTTATCCCAGAGTTTCTTGACCTTTCGAAGACCGATGTCCATACTGCAGGCTACTTCATTTTACAGCTCCCTGATACCAAGCTATCAACATTAATTGCTGTAATTTAAAACATTATGTATATAAAAATCAATCAAAATGCAAAATAAATTTTATCCAAATATCTTTTTATTTCTTAGTATACATATAATAATTAAAAAATTACGATACTCCATCATACATATCCTACGTTTGCTACTTAAGAAAAGGAACCAAAAAGTATTTTATTTGGAAAAACTCAATTCGAATGCATTTAAAAGCAATGTTCAAAGTTCTTCGTTCAAAAGATTACGGATAAAATCACTCGAAAATTTCACGCAAATATCAGATGTGTCTCTATATTCCTCCAAAGTACCACACATTATACCATTCCCTAGGAGCATTTTCTTGAAGATGGGAAGAGGCAAGAAAAAAAAAACCTTGTACACAACTTGCTCCGTTAGTGATTGAAGGAGGATTGAACCGATATAAAAAGAGAACCGAAATCAATTTCAGAGGGAGGGAAATAGTCCTGTTTTTATTCTTGCTTAGTTATCTTTCCAACTTCCTACCCAACATCGCCAATACAGATGTCCACCAAATCACTTCCGCCATTACGGTCCTCTTGCAGATTACTCCAGGATCGCATCACCAGCAGAGAAAAAAAAGGAAGGTTCAAATACGATGAGTCTTATTTCCGTTCTTTTACACCCCTTCAATCAAATTGTTTAGGGGAAAAGAGGGAAAAAAATAAAAAAGAAGGACGATAAGCGCTTCGGGGCAAATTGCAGCGACATTCAAAAAACGTTCCTATCGTTTTCTGGCCAATTTCATTTTATTCTAGGAGATTTTTCCTAACTATAGTTTAAGCAGCACATTTCGGAAGCGATTACTTGAAAAAAGATTGGTGCAAAGAAAACCTCTCTTTTCGCAATTTCATATTGGCAACACCTGTGACTGATCGGGCGTCCAGGTATGTATGGACGGAGAAAAAAGAATCGGTAAGTATATTGAATCCATAAAATAGTGTAGCTGGAATTTTTGCTTCAAGATAAGAAGAAAGAAATTCTTACAAAGAAAAGAAAACTCACGGTTTCATATATTCTTTGATTATTTATAAAGCATATATGAAATTTTTCTTTTTCTTTTTTGAAGTTTTACTTTTATTCTTTCTATCGAAAGTTTTGAAAACCGTAAATAAATTATTACCTTACAAGTACGCTTAGATGAAACGCTTTTTTATTTATTCTTTCAATAAATATTAATATATTGATGATTTTAAAAACAATTATCAATAACTTTCATAACAGCAAAACTTATGAGCTATTGGCACGAATACTATTAAAAGTAACTTGTTGAAATTTAATACCAGAAACAGAAATAATTTATTAAAGCCGTGGTATATCATATCAGATTTATGATGCACGGCATTCACATTGATAAACTGATTCTTTCAAATGCAATGAATTCCCTCTATTATTTTTTAACATGCAGATCATTTTCAATATAATTTTTTTAGAGTTATAATATTTATTTGATATCTATTTCAAGGCTAGAAAATGTTAGAAATAATTCACACATCTTTTAGACATTTATAATAATGAGCCACATTTTTAAAGTTTTTGATTTGTATTTTCAGTCTATATAAACAAATAAAAATAATATTTCTCTCTGTATTTCTTCTTCGGAGTTGTGGGAGATTCAAGCCCTTGGAGGGGGTAAGGAGTTGACCTTGAAGGGCCAGCGGCTTTCGAACCCTGATCCATTGCGTCCGAAAAAAAGTTTACTGGTCGCTTTTTGTTGCGCCGCTCTACCAATTGGGCTAAAAGAGACGTCTCTTTCAAGTTAGTTATTCTTGCGCTGTTGTTGAAGAGAGCCACAACGCTCATCTTCATCACGATGGAAGTATCATCGCGATGATACTTCCCATCCAGTATCATCGGGATGATACGAAGAGAAACATTGATATTTATAAAGGTTACTTTTACAGCCGTTACTGCAATTGTTATACATCCCCTCCCAGTTGAATTGAGTTTTGCTTAGAATAGTTTCCATTTGACATCATTCCATTGATCATCTATACCTCTAGTAAAGTCGAAGGGTCTCTCGTCGACATGCGTACCACAGTCAGAATATCACTAGTTGTGATTTATGAGTGGTTGTCTTAGTTAGACACACAGAAGAGAGTGTTTTACGTAGGGGTATATACAACCAGTAGTTATAGTTTGCGCTGTCATCTAGTGTTCAAGTCATGGGTCACAAATTTGGCGTTGGATGAATTTCCAAACCCACGGAGAAGGAGTAAGTTGCTGGGGTTTTTTTGACCCCGTAGAGAGGGAGAGCTTTGGTTGACCTTGGTTGCCGGTGCCTGTTTCCAACACCGGTCCATTGGATCAGAAGAAAAGTTGACCAGTAAGTTTCAAAAGTTAAAAAGTGTTTGTTGCACCTCTGCCAACTAGGTTTAAAGAGATGTCTTTCTTGGTCTAGTTATTAAGGCATTTTAACTTTTGGCGTTGTTGAAAAGACCGCTGCACTTCTTTTCCTTTACAAGTACGAATTTTAAGTTTAACCTACTAGTAAATGCAGTGCTTTAATCTAGATGATTTTCAAAGCAGAAATTAATAATTTTTCAAAGAAAGCTTTATATTTTGTATCATTTTTTTTTACTTTTCTTTGTCATATGTTGAATAACCTTTTTGATAATCGCATCTTTTTCTAGCATATGATTTGCATTTTCTACTGCGTCTACAGTAGTCGAGTGGTCATGGTGCAATGATCATGGTCAAGAACTCTTCTTTCTGAACGAGTCTTTCTGAATTTCAATACTCCCTGAAAGAATCCAGTTCCAGCAGATTATAAAAGAAAAACATATTTTTGACTTTATTAAGAACGCTGGAGAAGAAAATATAAAGATAGAAACGTCGTTTAAATGCAAAGGGATGCAGAAATAAACCCGCTTTATGTCCAAATTGCTTTGAAAGTTTTCACTAGGAATTTCGGTACTAACAGCATTTAATTAGTTTATTTTTAAAACTAATTTGTCTTAGTTTGCATTTGGGTGTAACATTTGTTTTGTTGTTCAGGTTAGGATCTTTTTATAATAGAATTTTTAGTTGTCCTCACGGTTATAACTTTCATTTGAAAATATAGGATATAATTGCACCTTAAATACAACTAGTTGCAATACCCGTCAATGAAATAAGAATAAAAAATGGGTTTTTTAGGTGTTACACACACTAAGATAATGCTCTATAAATATTTCGAAAGAAAGGTCAATTTAATCTAGTAGATAAAAATATGTCATTGCTATTTCCACCCTTCCTTGCTGTCCTTGAATGTGTTGAATTTTGTAAGTAATATTGATTAGCTAACTTCTGTAATAGATTTTCATCACTCATTTTCTTCTGCTTTCTAAAAATCATATTTAAAAATATTTAAAATTAAAAGGAATTTTGATGTTTTCAATGTTTGTTGAGCTTACTGCAAAATTTCGCTGTTTACGTTCCTTGAAAGAACTGTGTTCCTCGAAAATTATTTTACGTCATTGAAATATCCTTTGAAAAAAATGAAAAATATTAAATTAGTTAAAAGCCATTAAGTAAATTTTCTTTTTAAAAATCTATATTCCCCAATGGCTTTTGTTAGAAAGTTTATTATTAAAATACTGCTATCTTATATATTCATAATAAGTTTAGGATTAAATTGCGTAAGGAAAATAACTACTTTGTAAGTAATTGGCAATTCCCTTTACCACGATTTTGCATTTATAAACTAGTTCAAAAATGTATTATTATTTTCTAAAGGTCATTGACGTAATTAACTGTCCTCTATCTCGTTACTGATACCTTAGGGAACTCTGCATTCTTAGTTCCAGTGAGAAATGAGTTAATATGTGAATAACATACAACGTAGCAGGAAATATTTTTCTTCTTTCTAGCAAGATAAGATAATTAAATATTTTGCTAGAAGGCATCATGTAGATTCATCAGCTTACTCTCTACAATGATTTGTTTTCTGACTAATTACTGGAAATTACATTTCATAATTTATTTCTGCCACTCATTTTCTCTTTGTAAATGAGTGACAAAAGTGGTAAATGTTTTATGAGTGTCTGAGTGGAATTATTTGTTGTGTAATGGAATAGTCTCAAGAAAGAACTACATACCAAGACTTTGTGGTAATAAATCAGAAAGGATTTATGTTCTAATGTAACTAATGTCGCACCTACTGGATAAATGATGTTTCAGCCCCTAGGTATGAAACTTTTACAAAGTTTATTCTTTATTCTAAATGTATTAATAAATGTTTTGAAATCTTTTAAATCTCTTGAAATATTTCGCAGATTTATTCCAATTTAAAGATTCATTTTCAGATTTCGGACTTTGTCATTTCTACATAATCATTGTTGAAAATGTATTAAAGCCCTAATTTTTGAAAAATATGCTTTGCAACATTTTGTCAAGAGTTTATAACATTTTTACAATAGTGATCAATTTACTTCTGCTACATAATTATCTGATCATTGTAAAATGTATCACTTATAAGAAGTACCTTGGAAGGTACATTTCAAAGTATAATCTTAAATTAATTATTGATGATCTCATAAAATCTTCTTAGTTAAAAATACTTTGTTTCACGATGTTAGAAAATTAGTTATTGAGGCATCTCACGCATTTTATTAACAGAAAAAAAATACTAGCTTGAATTATTTTGAGTCAGAAACTAGGATAGGATTGATGTGTATCTTAGAAGCAGGCTTACTAATTTGGCATGGAGTCGTAGAAACTTTTAACGGTGTCTTGACTTATCTCATCATAGTCAGATTGAAATTGGGTCTGTTGATCTTGCAAATTTTGTAGTTCCAGTGGAGTATTAATAGAACAGCTTATATTGTCACACAAGTTTTTTATAGGTGATAAGTCTGGAGAAGCTGAGAAGCTGCTGGTAATCTCATAGTATCTATGAGTTCGAGAAAATCTTTACCGATGTCAGCCGTATGAATACAAGCGTTGTCTTGTTGAAATAGAGGACTGGGAAGGAGGTTTGCAAAAGGAATGGTCACATATCGAAGTGATCATCATCAGTGATCGATCATTATACGAAATCGTACCCCATTGCATTACATCCTGGTGTCTGGATGTTTGACGAGTGACAACAAATCGTTCATCGTGGTGTTAACCGCTGTGCCTCTACACGCGGGTGCTGTTGTCATCCTCTCCAAGAAAAAAGCGAACTCATCATAAAAGATGAGCTTCGCCTTCCTTGATATCCTTTCATTTACTGTTGTCATTCCGCAGAGATCCATGCTGATCTTTCGTGGCACCATTGCAGTCTATCGTGACGTTGCTGTGATGTCAGGAGCAGTTTCGGCAATGCTGTCTGTGTGAGAAATCCAGAAGCATTTAGCCATCTGCTGATGATACTGTCATTTACAGGATGATACATAGATGACATCACTGTTTTCATAATGTCTGGATTGTGCAGCTGAGGTGCTTCGTGCTTGCTAGACAATTCCTTCCTTACTTGTCGTCTGTTAAGTTATAACTATGGCTACTTGTTGGGACTGATAATTTCCTTGTATCCAATTCAGCCAACAGCATTAAACTGTAATTTCTACCCGAACCTATATGACGTACAATCTGATTGGAATGACCATCTACCTTCATGTAGTCCTACGATGTGATTCTTCTCAAAGGCGTCCAATAGTTCAAATGGACGTCGCTTTCTTCTAAAAAGCATTTGATGCATCAAAGCGATAAAGTAAACCCAAACATACTAGTTAGAATCAAAATTATAGCTTTGGTAGAACCTTTTAAAAGGTCCTTAGTAGATCGGTAAGTCACGTGTTTGCTGACATGGTTGGTGCCGACGTGGTTGACATTTTAGTTATTTGCATATCTGACAGAGATAAAAAAAATTTCTAATCTGCATTTACGAGCCTTGATTTTTTCTAGGTATAACTATTTATTTTACACTGAATGTATTTGGTAATATTTAAGTAAATTATATACCCACCCACCCACACCCACACCCACACACACACACACACACACACACATATATATACCCAACTTTTTTTTACACGATATTTTCTTATACGATTTTGAAATAACACTGTTCACCAATATACTTTTTTACTCGAAATCTTTATTCTACCACGAATCTCCCCCAATTTTTTTCCAAGTATTCAAATGCTGTTTTTACCACCTAATACCGCCTCTTTTATTCAACCACTCAATCAGGGTATTATAACAGCATTTAAAATGTACTGCATAAAGCAAATGTTTAAATATATTTTAAACTCATCTCATGAAAAAAAAAAAGAAATTTGACTGTTTTGGAAGCATGGAAGAAGTTTACGTTCATGGATTGTATTACACATACTTCATTTGCCATCTAACAGTTGCAACGATCGATCCGAAATGCTTGCTGGAAAAACATTTTGCAGCATACGTAAAAATTGGAAGTTTCGCAAACCAAAAATCAGCTGTGTGTTCTGAAATTTTAACTCCATCAAATGCAATTGGAGACGAAGGTTTTAACATGCAAACGGCTGACATCGAATAATTGATGCTAGAAAGCCCTTTGGATGAGGACGATTTGATCGAATTTGTGACAGTTTATGATAATAAAAAAGTAAATAATGACGAAGTCGAATATGAAATTCAGTTATTAAGTGCTGATTTAACTCGCGAGGGCTTGAAGTTGCTACAAGTATGGATCAAAATTTTCTTACTCATGATCCTGACTTAGAGCGTGTATTAAAATTTCAACGTTATCTTAAGTTTTGTGTAGCAAGATATCACGAATTATATAAGCAATTGGAGAAACCAAAACCAGTCACTAATAACAAACTTTGAAACAAGAAAGAAAAAAAAAAAAAGAAACAACTGAGGCCATTCATAACAAACGAAATTCTTCATTTGAATCAAAGCCGACAGTTGCGCTAGACATATCTGACACTTCTACTGATAATAGCATTTTTGATGCAGTTCGTAATAACCGTACACGCTTGTTATCAAGTAGTGATGAATAGTTATTAGTTAGTAGTTTTATTCTTAATTTCAATTTGAATTTTTGCATGTATGTATCTATAAATTGAATTTTCTCTGAACATTAATTTTAATTTTTCTTGCAATAAAAATGAATTGATTTTATTTTATGTAATGTGGATTTCTTTATTGCTTTTTTGCAAGGTTTTTTAGGAAATTATTTAGAGTTTTTTCATGTTACACGATTTTTTAAAGTTGCGGAACATATCCCCAAATTTACGATACGTCGCATGAATTTTTTTAGAGGAATTTTTTTGCACGTTTTCTGAGGAACGTTTATACCATGTAAAAAAGATTAAGATATATATATATATATATATATATATATATATATATGATACTTTTTCGAGGAGTGTAATGAATGTTGGCTGGAAATAACCATAGATACAGTTGCTAGGGGCAAATGGTAGGCACATGTTTTTTTAAGAAATATTTTTGGCGTTAATTCTCAGGAATTCTTTGGTGTCCCTTCACTAACTGTTTGAAACCATAAGAAAAGTGGTTAATAGCTTTAAGAGAAAATTAAATTTTTCGAGTTTCCCTGTAATATATTTGCCTGAATAGAGTAACACTTAAAAGATTATTTTAACATAAAAATGAAGTTAGATTACATGCAATATCATGAATGAAATTAGGTTTTTTTCTAGGTTTTCCCATGTCGTATTGAAAGAGACTTCAGAAATTTGTGAGTTATTTTTCTTCCGCGTTGATATTTTATATCTTATCATCACTTAAAAATTCTGACTACACCTGAAATTATTATACCTGAATTCTACCCTCCATTAATTCCACTGTAAAGAAAATCAATTCCTTACATTTCTGATCTTATCACAAGCTTGATTTGTCTAATCAGTGGGGCATTGAGTTTTAATTGCTTAGAAGACATAAAACAATAAATTAAAAATTGGCTTTCATTAAGAGGCCTTGATATTAAAAGATAGGTTTGTATATATGAACGGAAAAAAATCATTAGCCGTAGAAAGGAAAGTATGGATAGAATAAAAAGGTTATTCTACCATTGAAGTTAATTGAATAATTAATTTTTTAGAGAAATTCGGTTCAAACTCTTCATTCATCATGTCTGTGAAAAAAATTGTATTGCGGTAAATAAGTAAAAAAAACATTAATGAGCTAGAATCACATCTGTTAACTATTATCATTAGTCTCATGTTTCTAAAAGTATTGAACAGTATTTGTTCAACTAATTGTATAGTTCGAGATAAATACATATAAAATTTTGATGTTTTCCTGGATTCTTAACCAAATTCAAGATTTTATTAATTCAAACACGTGCTAGACTACATCTCTTGATGTGATAGAGTAACTAATCTGAAAAAAATTAACATTCTTTTCTATTCTTCTCTATCATATTTTTCTAGTTGAAATCCTCAAGATCTAGAATACTTATTTTCGTAAAAAAATACTTAGAATCTTATTTCTAGATCAAATTATACCTCTTTGATCATCATATAATTGAATTTGGAATCAAATTACGCATTAAATTATATTTTTATTGTGTTATATATGTTTTCACACGATATAAATTACAGCATTAAGTGATTGACAAAAACATTATCTAAGTATCATTGATCAAAATACTTTACGAGTAGGAAAAAAATATGAAAACAGAAATGCAGAGTAATTCTGAATTCATTGAATAAAGTTTAAGGAAGTGATATGAAGTAAGAAATAAACTCTTTTTATGAGACATTATGTGTCTTTGAATGAAAAGTTTAAATTCTAATACATATTTACTCAAAGAATGAAACAAATTTTATTAATGCGTTCATTACCACCAACGCGCTGGCAGACTTTTTTAAAAGCCTCAATAAAGTAAAGCATGTTGCTTACGACAATCAATCAACGTCTGAGAGTGTTTCCGGCGTACGAAACTTTATCTTTATGACTCGCTAGCACGTCCATGGCAATGATTGTAAATTATATTAAGGATTAAAAAAGAAATTATCATCAATACTTATTTTTGAAGTTGTTGAGCATTTTTTGAACAATTACACTTATTGATAAAATACCTGAAATATAGCTATTTATCGTGATAATTGACATTTCCTACAGAAGGGTCTTAAGATATTGTTATGAGAAAAAATAATGAAAGCCTCGTTAAATCGTTAAACTTTTCAAAATTACATAGCTGCTCCATTTTTGTGTGATTGAAATCCACATAGCAATGATTTTTTTTACAATATACATCTCTCATAAAAGTAGGAATCGTGAATTTCTTGTTTTTGTGGTGATGTACACTTGAATTTAAAGTTGATAATTTTAAATTCAAGTTAGATTCCGGATAGGATTTTTGAAAAACAGATTCCTTCACATTAGTAGAGAGAAAATATTCATTTATGATATCATTGTTACTACATTGAGGCTGTCTGAAAACTTTGTTATTAGTTGATTATGCTTAGCTTTACCTTTTTTTTTTTTTTTATAGAAATTGGTGTATTTATAAAATAACTTTTAAGATATTCATGAAAATTCTCATATTTAAATAAAAAAATCTTACTATACAAAAGCAGCTTTTGTTGCGTTACTTGAATAGCATTCTATTTGAATTTGAGTTACCTGTTATAAAGTACAAAATTCCAGTTAATAAATAGTTTTATCAAGTTTGGGGAAATATTCTATAAAAAAAGACTAAATATATATAAATTTTGAAGAATTAAACAAAAAGCGTAATTACACACATCTGCACTTATAACTATTGAACCAAAAAAAAAAAAAAAAAAACCATTCAAATGAATGTCATTATAAAGAAGTTTAATGTAAGGATGTGATACCACTATTGTATGATTCAAAACATATGGTGTTCTTAATATTTTACTCTTTATCTTCTTATTACTATTCAGGAAAATATTTTTTCCTATTTTTTTCAAAAAGAAAAACTTATTATACGTATTGTTTATGGATTCTCTAACAAATGTTTCATTTAAGGCATTCAATATATTGTATGTGATTATAAATGCTTGGAAATAGCATTTATAATCACATACAATTTTCCCCCAAAACAGCGTATATACCTTGCGTATTTAGTATGGATTATCTTACAGGTGTTTCATGTAAAGAGTTTAATTTATTGTACATGATTACGCAAATGCTTGAAAAAAAAAACTCCACAATTTTTCCAAGATAGTATAAATACGTTACGTACTTTATATGGATTTTCTTATAAATGTTCTATTTAACAAATTGAATTTATTGTATATGATAACGTAAACGCTTTTGAATCTTCAAACAGACAAAAATATTCAAAATTAATTCCTAGAAATACTTAACGAATCAAGTACAAGCAATAAATTACCACCCTTACCGTTAATACTTTTATTTAATGCGAGAAAAAGTAACTAAGTTTCCACGAAAGATAAAAGAGAAAAGGGACGGATCAATGGAATGAGTTTTTTCTCCTTTATTCTTCCTTTAACTCGAAAAGATCAGCTCCCTTTTATGAAAAATATCGTCTCATCTACCCTTGTCTTTCCAATAGATCTGCCGCGGATAAACGAACAGACATTTGTTATTTCAGAACCTGACTTTTCATCGATTTATTGGTTATCGAAATTGAACTTATCCAGAATCTACGGTCGGAATCCAAAAGAAATAAAAATGTGGTTTTCTACCTTTCTGGAAGCAGATACATTCGTTACAATCCAAAGAAAACATGATAAGAAGAAAAATGTCCATATATATACAAAGGGAAGTTTATGTTACTCAGCGATTTTTTTTTTTTTTTACTCTAAGCCTTAAGGGAAAATTTTACGCCCTGAAAATATTCTAAATTAAATTTTCCAACTTACTAAGAGTAGCCTAGGGTTTTATAAATAATACATGATAGCATTCGAAACGAAAAAATCTATCCATTTAAATCCATAACTGAAAACACCTTGACTTGTTTCTCTTTCATATCTTTCTGTTAAAATGGCTTACACAAAGGAAGCGAAATGTTATTAGATTTTACAGGTTACCCGCAAGGGTATTTTTATTTTATTCAAAAACTATAGAAAATTCACCCGAGGTTTTTTTAAGCGATAGAGGTAAGGAATATTTTATGTGTATGTAGGTATTGAACTGATTTAAACACGCATTACGTGAGTATTTTTAAGGAAATGCGTGGTTTTGTTATGCAAAAAATAATTTTGCAAAGATAAAGTATGCACACGTTAAATATTTCTAAAATTTAAAGCAAGAACTTTTAAAGCTTCATTTGAAAAGGTAAAGAAAAGAAATTTGAATTAAAATGGATATAAATAAATTCTTTTCCCGACTTTTATAAAAAAAATATTCTATCTTCGTTTTTATCTTTATGATTAATTTTACATTATGGATGCAGGTAGCAATTTATTTTACACCGATAGGAAAATTATTTCTAGGTTTTTAAATATACAAAAGAATGTTTCCTAATTACTTTATTGCTTTGATTATTAGATTTATTTTTTCTCGTTGGAGTTCTCAATATATCAATGAAAAACGTTGATAGTATATTTATAATAGAAATATAATATAAAAACGGCTATACAAATTTTATATAAAACCAATTGCCTTACTTTTGTAAAAATAACTTTACTAAATCAAATGATTATGTTTTGAAATTTAAACTTTTAATAGTACATTAACTATTATTTTTTATTCACTCTGGGTATTATTTTAAATGTTTTTAAAATAACTTTGCTCAAGAAAAAAGTAACCTCTTTTTTCATACAGCTGATTTACTCTAACACATTTGATGATCTCTGATCAGTTTGCTATAACCCTATTAAGGGAAAATGTTGAATGTAGTCGGGTCCAATATAACATTTGTTTTAAGATGATACGTTAATCGAATTGTTGAAGGGCTCTATATGCATCTTATGAAATAGCCTTTTTATTATTTTTTCTTGAGCTATTACCTAAATTGAGATTTCATTGGTCACTTGAAAGGTAAGGACATCTTAGAAAATGAGCCTTGAACAAAAGCCATTTCCTTTGAATTGACTTATTCAGGGTACACTCATGGCCCCCATGATTGGGTGGTCATGATTGGCATTGTTTCTATCGAATCGTAGTCTCGATTCCTGATGCCACTACAAAATCGCCACGGAACTAATGCACGTTAAATCTGTTGAGACTTCAAATACTCTCGAGGGTGTGGAGTAAAAATCTGAAAAAAGAATTAGATCAAGTATCAATCTAAGAACTTGTTCGTGGTTCAAAATTGAGAAATCCGTTGGCAAAAGTTCTCGTGTTGCTTTTAATCGCATATGAATAAACAATCAATAATTTAAAATAGTGGCTAGCTAGTGCGCACATTTAATGTGCTCATGTAATGTTTCCAAATGTTTCGACCTTCAATTAGTTTATTTTTAATGTGTCATTAATTCATAACATTTTCATCTGAGCGAAAGGCATAGCTCCAACTTCCAAGTATATAAGAGATTAGAAAAGTTTTTTTTTTTATTAAAATTGTTACCCTTGATTAAACATAAATCAATTATCAGAAGCGAAAATCTATTTCAAGGAATGAGAAATCTATACATGAGAGAATTTATCATCTGCGGATCCTATCTTAGTTCCATGAAATCATCATTCCGTAGAGATACTGTCTTATAGAAAATGGAAAAAATTGTACTGATTGCAATACAAGACAGAGTGTCTTACGAATATAAAAAAGACTTCAAGGACTGGAGTAATATACAAGTCCTCAGGCTATTTAAGATGAAAAGGGTTTTCTGCTAGAGAAGGATAGCTAACAGGATTTCTGAAATGCAATGCATTTCACAATGTACAAATTAAAAAGATATTGCATCTGGAGATGAAAATGCTGGCAAATGATTTTATGAATATGTATGAATTTAATATTAATGTTAAACATATAAATGCATAATGTTAAAAGTATAAAGTATATTACTGAATGTATATATAAATGTTAAATGTAGAAATACACATAATTAAAAATTTGTTCAGTTGAACTTTCATCACTTATTTACACGGTTTTTCGAACTAACTAAAGTTATTTATTTCATATTACACATTTTTTTGGATAATATGAAAGGTATTCTCCTTTTTACTATACAAATCGTATCTTTGTTTGCTTGGATTTGGAGGAACCTCTGGGCCATGTAAAGAAGTTAAATATACGTGTATCATAATCATTATAACAGTAAAGTAAATGACGATTATCTGAATGACGTGTGTGTAAGGCACATGCAAATATAAAACACGATTAATCGAATTCAGTCCATAGAAAAAAAATCCTAGTAAATATTAGAAACCTTGTAAATTCAGGTTTAGGGCTGAATATGACTTAGTTTGTAATGTCTCTTTACCATTTGTTTTAGCGATCATTGTTGCTAAATCTAAACAGTCTGATGAGATAATAAGTTCATAATTTATTGAAGAGACGTTGGATAAGAGCTAACAGAATTTGTTAATTTTGAGTTATGAATATGCAGAGTTACTTTCTCTCTCTCTCAGTTTAATCCAGGGATGGCTAACACTCCGCATGCGTGCCATAGTGCGGCACGGCGGAGTCATAACAGTGGCCCGCGAAGACTTCTCGAAAAATTTAAAAAATCAGAAAAATAATGTTGTCGTCTTCAAAATTTTTTCCAAATTCTGTAAAAATTCTACTCATTACTGCCCTGGAGAACGGCAGTACCTAATATCAGTACCTCGATGCATTAGAAAGGTCGGTCGCGGGACGAGATCAATGGTTTTAGTTGCCTTGTTTTGGGCGCATTGTTCTATGGCAGGATATAAGAAGGCGATCTTTCCTTATAGTTCAGTTTATTTTAAACATCCCAGCAAGGCGTTAAGCCTTTTTAAAACTTTCTTAAAATTTAATGTCGAGGGTCGTTTTTAAGGTTTTATTTTTCTATTTCGATGAGCGAACCTTTGACATCGAAAAAACACTTGAATAGGATATCACAATTCGTGAAATTAATACTGTATGGGAAGAGTAATTTTTGTTTACTCAGCAGAATACTACGAAGTCTGTTTGTTTACTATACGGAAATAATGTACCAGTCCTGAAAAAATTTAATCTGGATCGACATTTCTAACACTTGCTTAGTGATTTCTACTGCAAATATCCCGTCGGTTCCCACAGTTGCCAACGGATTTGATCTACAAAAAAAAAAAAAAAAAAAAAAAAAGAAATCAGAGTAGCTGGCAACAATCACTATTCTGGAAGGGAAGAGAACGAAACGGAAACTAAGATGAAAGTATCTTACGAGTTTCCACTTTTAAATTTAAAGTTGCGTTTACAGGGAAAAAACTGTATTTTTCCTACTCTAGTTAGTAATATAACATTTCTTCTTTTGTGAACAAACTTTTAGTTTTTTGTTGCAATTTTGGAGAAAAAAATATCAACACATTTCACATTAATAGAGGTTCTAGCTACCAAAGTCAAGAATGCTCCGATCTATGATAGATTTAAAAAATTAATTTCTGTTTTTCAGATTCATTCTAGGTATGATAATTTTCATGAATATATATATATATATATATATATATATATCGATCTTTTTACAAACACTTTTTCAATTTCCTTACAAGATGCTAGTTATTACCTACTTGAACTCCAAAGTGAAATTATTGACCTACAGCACCATACTACACTAAAAAGCAAATATAAGTCATTTATTTAAACTGCAAGTGATCCAAATTATACTGAGTTTTGGAAATTTGTACCGACGAGCGATTTTCCAAGTTTACACGATTTGGATGTCAGACATATTTGTAGACTTGAATCTATATATATATATATATATATATATATATATATAGAGAGAGAGAGAGAGAGAGAGAGAGAGAGAGAGATATGTTTGTGAACAAACATTTTCTATTATGAATGTAATGAAACAAAATGTTCAAAATTAACTGAAATGTTCATAAAATATAAAATTTTCTTAGCAAATTCAAGAAGTAATCCTAATGTAGAAGACTTGGTCAAATATACTAATTCAAAAACAGCATTAATAAAGCATTGGCTGTTTAATAATTACTTAGGATCAAATTTTTCAAGCTATTTATTTTTTTTATTCTTAGCTTAAATTACTAAACCTTTGTAGTGTTTATTGACAGTAAAAACTAACTTTTAACTTTTGTTTAATTTGTTACATTATTTTTTATATCTGCTTTACTCAGACTTACATGAGAAAGATGTGCTGCTATCAAATATCTCATAATCTGCTTGTAAATTTAAATTTTTAATATTTTATATAATTTTTCTTATGTTGGAAAATTTCGAAGTGGCACGTATGCTTTCTTTTTGCTGAAATGATGGCACTCTTCCTAAAAGGGTTGGGTACCCTAGTTTATTCTATATCAACGCGCTTGAGATTTAAGTTATGAAAGTTTATTATGAAACTTTATCTTACCATTTCACTCGTGTTCAAATGAATTTAATCAAAAGGGTTTAAAGCCCTCGCAGTAAAATCGACTTCTTCTGATATAAGATCACACCTCAAAGGATTCCAAATCAAAATCGGTTTCCTACTGATAATAACATGCAACTTCTATTATACGTTAACTGCCGGCTAGCATTACTAATTTCACTTCTTACTTTAATATTCAATTCTCCGTCACTTTTATATGAATTTCTTTAAATCCATTCATTACACTTCTTACGTTTATATAATTTGTGTAGATTATGCTTCATTTTAGTATAAAGGAGTTGAAAATTTAAATGTAAAATAAGAAAAAAAATAAACACAAATGTTAGTTAAGAGAAAGTTCGTGAATAGCCCTTGCTACAAATTGAAACGCTTTATGGTAAAAATCTTCCTCCTCTGCATTTGCTAGATGATTGATCTATAGATTTCTCCATGAAATCAGTAAGTACTAAAAATCTGGAATATAAAAATAAACAATAATCAAAATTTAAAAATATATTTGAATAAAATAATCCAAGAATAAATAAAAAAAATAATTCAATAATAATTCCATAAAAATGAAGCAAATAAATGTAACATATCGAAAGTCCTTATACAGATTTTAATAAAAGTGAAGTTTGAATCATATAATTACTTGGAGAATAGAAGCTTAAGAGCTTCAATACCAATAAAGGACAAAACAAAGGAACAGGATAAAAAAATACGAAAAAATAAATCACTTAGAATGCGTAATTTAATTAAATTTGTTTATGTTATTTTTGAAATGTTAAGAGCAGAATTATTTATTAAATTGAAATAAGTTTCATATGAAAAATTACTAAAAATAATATTACATATACATGTATATAAAATGAGTAAATATATTTCCCCATTTATATATATATATATATATATATATGTGTGTGTGTGTGTGTGTGTGTGTGTGTGTGTGTTTATAATTTCATATTTAAACGTAAAAACATTAAAATCATAAGCAATTTAGGAAATTATGTCAATAATGAAAAATAATGCAGAACGGCAGAAATAATTACTGCACAATTAAGTAAAAATAACAGCAATCCATATAAAAATACGAATATAACATTGCAAACAAAGGAAAATGAATGAAAATAAATATGAATATTTATCTATAAAAGAAAAATATTATTCAGTACAGAAATTTACAAAAGAAAGTAAACTAAACAAAAAATTAAAGTAACGACTACCAAAATTAATAAAAAGTTAAATTGAAAATGTGAAAAAACCAAGTTTTGAAAAAAGCAAAAGAATTTAGTATAATATGATTAATGTCATAACAGGCTGCAGACTGTTAGGGTAAGTTAATCTGGAAATAATGGCCAAACTATCACTAATCAATGGACTATATTATTTTAAAAACGGTTATAAAACCAAATATATAATTGAACAGAGATCAACAACAAACAAGCCCATTATAAAATCATTTAAGAAGAAAAAAAATGACGCAATTCGAGAGCAATCTAAATATAATACAAATAGAGAAAAAAAAAAATAATACACAATGACACAAAATAAATCCCAAAAAAGACTTTCATGTTCCAACATGACTCAAGACACACACATTGATTCAACATGGCTGTCCACTTACCTGCTATAAAAACAAAATGATTTAGCAAGAGATAGCATCACCATTTACCGCATAGAGTTAGAACTAAATAAAAATATGAATATAATTATGCAAATATTGCAAAAAAATAAAAACTAATAAAGAACAAGCAAAAACAGAAGAAATAAATGAAAAAAAGAAAAAATAATAAAATTAAATAATAACACTTAAGAAGATCTTATTTAAAGTTAGATTTGCAAAAATTTAAACTGAATTAAAATAAATTTATTTTATAACCTTTATATTTCAAATTCCTTTTTGATAAAACTAATGAGGTACCCAGCCTTTGCTCGTGTAATATAGAAATTAAATAAATTATTTTAACAGTTAAAAGACACATAAACTACTCTGATATTTTTAAAGAAATAGCTGTAAAATTTGCAATTAAAGATAGGATCTTTATTAATTCAAAAAAAAGTAATTATCCCTTTTGTCAAATATGTTATTAATAACCATGTTATCAACAATTTTTAAGTTAACATCTAAAAATGTTTTCATAAGAATTTTTTTTTTATTTTTAATCAGATAATAAGAAGGATAAAATGAAAAATCCATTTTAATTTTATATTGAAATTATTTTGAAAACCTATAAGAGGTCTTCAAAATATCTGAACAAAATAAATTTATCTTCGTCTAAATTTTGGTCATAGAATATAATATTGGCATATAAATAAAGATTGGCAAGTCTAATACCAGCTGTTCCTCCTTAGGGTATTCCTTTAATTTGTTTATATTTTTACCAAAATAAAAATATAATTCTCTTTTTAAACAAGGTTAATAATAAATTTAAATTTCTCAGAACATACAGAACCATTAAATTTTTAAATAAAATAGTAACCATTAAATTTTAGCTTTTGAAAATTAAACAAGATTACGCTAAATAAGTCCTCTAAATCTATTGAATTGAACTAATCTTCATAGTCATGGTTACAAATGGAAGAAATATCATTATCTGTTATATAATTAATAATATCATAACTATTTTTATTAATAGCTGTCTTATCAAAACTTTTTTTAGTATTTTGTAAGATTTTTTTCCAGCTATAGTAATGTTAGTATTTGAACCATTAATCACAGTTCTAAATTTAATAGAAACTTTGTGAAATTTAGGAGTTAAAATTTTTGAAAAAGTTTTATTATGTTCAAAGTATAACCTATTTTTTTTAAAATAAAGCTTTAATTCAATTGGTGATTTTTCTGTAAGAATTAGTACTATCAATAAAAACATTATAATTAATCAAATGCTTATAATTCAAATTAACATAAAGTTTCTTGTAAATAACAGCATAATGTTAGTTACTTGGTACCTTATCAAAACAACAAATAAGGAACTCATCTTGTAATTTTTTTATTAGAGCTATTTTATATATCTTAATTTTAGTGCTCTCTTTTATCTTAACATTTAGATATATTAATTCTTCATTAATATAAAATTCATATTCTTTAAAAGGTTCTTCAAACCAAAAAGAAAGTATATAGAATTTTATTATATACTGAAGTTCTTTTCAGATTCATTATTTAAATGTCAATTTTTTCTGTAATAACACCCATGTTCATACATTTTTCCTATTGTTTCTTCAGATATTTTTTATTATTAACTTTAATGAAAATATTGAGTATATTGTATGACCATAATTCGAATAAAAATATTTTTTATTGCCATTTCATTTGAAAATTTGAATCTTATTTTTATTAAAAAACGAAACGTTAAGACAGTAGAGATATGTATTATTGTAAGCCCTATTGTAATAATCTTCATACCATAGCCTTTTTTATATTGTTAGGCGATATCATAATAATAGTTAACTCTGCATTTTCAAATGTATATGTATAAAAGTGTCTAATTTCAATTTTTATATTCCTAAGGACATTAGTATCGTGCCTATGTTGTTAAAAACGTATATTAATGTTAATACAAGATATATATATATATATATATATATATATATATATATATATATATATATATATATATATATATATATAATGCTAACTAGCAGCATAAACATGCAATAAAATAAAAAATATTATTGAAAATTAAAACATACAAAACATTACATTGAAAAGAAGCCATAAGTTTACAGAAATACAAATTATGCACAGTCATTTTAATTAAAATGATACATAAACCATTAATTAAAACTATGACTTAGTTGAATACAGGCCTACTCAAAATATAGCAAATCTCAAGAGAAAAGAATTAATTAAAGACAAAACTGGAGACAATGTAATTCAAATACTGTCCCATTATTTGGAACGGGAAAAGTGTGTTTAAGCTAGTTTTTTACAGACCCAATCATCACAACTTCAGTAATTATATTATCATAAACGTATAAACCAAGAAAAATCTAATTTCAGAAAGTAATAGAATATCAAATTATAAAAATGAAAGAAATAAACAAATACATTAAAACAAAGGCAAATATCCATAAACTTAAAATTAATCGATATCTATTAATACACACTTGTATGTACAGTCAATTTTAAACAAATTTATGTACAAAATATATGTACAAAATTTTAAGGCAACTAGAATTTTGTAGATAATATGGTACATAACTAATGAAAATTAAAACATTTTTATTGTATTCAACAATAAAAATTTTACTGTAAACAACAATTTTTATTGTATTCAACAATAAAATTTTTACTGTAAACAACAATTTTTATTGTATTCAAATACAATAAAAATAGCATATAAATGTGAAATTAAAAGTTTGTGTGCATATAAAGTAAAGTTGTTTGACCATGAACTTTTGCATGGTCAAACAACTATTTTTTATTCAAAAGAAATATAAAGTAAGAAGAATTTTAAGGTTACTAAGGGAAATAAGGAAAACGACCTCAATGCTTCGCTGAACCACCATAATTCATGATTACATCAAATAATCAAGTTACCATTGAGTCCACTAGTTTGTGAAATGAGTTAACAAGTACGTTATTCCACTAATTTTAAACCATTGTTTTCAGTTGGGAAACGGCATGATACCGTTGACCGTTACCGTAAATAACACAAACTAAATATCTCCATAATTCTGTATAGTGTTCAGTTCCAGACTTTCTGACTGGAAAATCCTATGTAGATCCTCTATTCGTTTCAACCACACATATTTCAAGTTAGAACGTTGTATACATTTATTATCTTGAAGAATATCCATTGTTGACCACCGATAACTTACGACATAGACAATAAATGCTCACCAAGTATACCTTGATAATAAATGGAGTTGATTAGGCAGTTTACCAGAGCAATGTATCCTTGGCCATCATATCCAAACGCAGCCCATACCCTGACAAAACCACCTCCGTTTCTTCTTCCAGATAAAAGACGTTTTTAATCCTTTAAATAGAGCCAATAATAATTTATCCCCATTGAGCTCATCTATGTTAAATTTCTTTTTGATCTGAAAATATAAGTTTTCATTCATCAGTCCAAGACATATGATTTCGAACAAACGATAAAGATGCAGTTTAACATATTTAGTAATGGATGATTTTCTGTCCATTTTCCTCCAAACAAGACCTTAATCCCTTAGACTGTAGAATTTAATGTATTTATCAATGAGAAAAACTGTGAAACACTTACTTGAATCATTTTTCGTATGCGAAATAATACGTGAACGTAAAGTTTTGCCGCACCCTCATACATGTTTATTTAGATTCTACTGCTGTTTTCTTCTAACATACAAAAATCTTGATTTTATATATTCTTACTCAACTGATGTCCTTGCATGATCTTCCGATTATACACTGAGATTGAATAAAAAAATCTTGAATTGAAAAATCTTGATTGAATAAATAAATCTTTCAACAGAGGCACAGCAGATAGAGGCACAGCAGATTTGACGTATTTTTTTTATTCAAATAAACAGAGCAAATAAGATTTGCTAAAGACAAATAAAAATGGTTAAAATGCAAGTTTTCTTTGCATCTATATATACTGAAGAATAAAACAATTAAAGTTATAGCATTTGCTTTGATTTTTTTTGTCTTAAGTTTTGGATTGAAGAAACTTTGTCTTAAATTTTGGAATACAAGAATTATATGTTGTTTCAAGTAAATAACACATTCTTTTTTTCTGTAACGGGGAATTTATTTTAAAAGAATGATTGTTTTATTTCTTTGTTACAATATTATTTCTAAATACGAACAGAAAATGAAGGCGATTAAAAATAATTAAAAGTAATTCTTTAATAAAAACTTTTTCTTGCATAATGCAATATTTCTCATTTACAACATGGTATTTCTGATAAATTTCATTTTTCTTTTATTTATAAAATTTGTAGAACAGTATTTTCTGTTTAGTCAAATTTCAAATTCGTAAAAAGCTAAGAATTTCTATTCAGTTAGTATATTAAAGAAACACGTAAACGAATTTATTTAACATGAAAACTAGATTTAGGTATATACATCTGTCATTAGTTACGCATTTTGTATACGTTTATTTTTAAATTTAATAGAAAATCTTCTATGTAATTGTTTTATATTCCAAACTCGATGTGAATATCTCGATTAAAAGATAAACAATTGTAAAATTCTACAGAAACTGAAAAATACAATTCACGATTTAGAAAGCTGTGTTTTTATAATTAAATAAGTATTGAATAAATATACCAAATAAGCAAAAAAAGTCAAAGGAGATTGTATTATTATACTCTGGGGAATTAAATTCTAATGAATTCACAAATAGAATTTATTCTTATGTAAGTGTATTTAACAGTGAGAGAGAGAGAGAGAGAGAGAGAGAGAGAGAGAGAGAGAGAGAGAGAAAATCTTTTACGTGCAACTTTTTAAAAAGAATACAATCATATATTTAAAGCAAAGAAATTGCTGACAATTTTCACTGAGAATAATAATTCGCGCTTGCGGAACAAAGAAGGTAAGAATTCAAATGAGAAACATTTGAATATGTTTATTAGTTTCCTTAAGTATCTTACATACTGTTTCTTTACAAAGCATGGAATGGTTTCTTTGCGAACATATACTTGTAATTTAAATAACTTTCCATGGTCTCGAAAAAATGCGAAACAGAAAGTAAAATATTTCTAGGGCTGCGGATTTCTCAATAAGTTATTTTTCACATTTTTTTCATTTGTTAATATGTGATTATCGTTTCGTTACTGATACTTAAATTTAATATTACAAATGTATTTTAAACATGAAAATGGAACTTTATGAAAGGTAAGCCATGGGATTTAATTACTGCAATTGATGTATTTAAATGTTGTAGGAAGTAGCAAATTGAGTGTATATGTATGTGTGTGTATGTATATGTGAACAAAACCATACAAAATACAAATTATAACAACTAAAACCTTTTCAAAGTTTATTTATAACTTAAACACTATAGAAATAAAAGAAAGAAACCAGTAAGTTATTAAATTAACCAAAAATCAGATTAAAAATATTATCATGTGTTAAAAAATATTCTAATATATAAAGTAAATAAACTTAAAAAATAACTTAAATACTATTGTACATAATAATATAGATACATTGCAGATATGAGAGATTAATTAAAATTACAATCAATTTAAAAACCTTACAAAATTAGTCTTTCATATTAAAGATTAATTAAAAGAATTTTATGCCTAATGTTACTAAACCGAAATTATTTTTTTACAATCGGTTAAGTGCAGCATGTTTATTTCGTTTCTTGATTTTTAAGAGCTTATCCTTCAGTTAACTTTAAAACTTTCATAATTATTGAATAAAGAGAGAAATTATTTGTTTTGGAGATGACTACAATTCAAGTATAGCTTACTGTTATATTTATGGGCAAAAAATAAAACTATTCTTTTCGTTTTTTTACTTGAAATTAGGGACCTTGGTATTTTGGTTGATAGTGATATTATAGTAAGGAATTATATATATAGTTAAGGGTAAAAGCGATATAGATAGACGATTTTACAACAGAATTTTGTGTGAAATAACAAGTCCGGTTGTATTTTAACATATTGCAGTTTAAATGGGCAAGAAATTGAGAAAATTGAGAGGGGGGGAAGCAGGCAAGAATTGGATCCTAAAAGCATCAAGAAAACACATGAATCAAGTTTATTTCTAACATTTACAATTTAAGGAGATAAATTACTAGTGCTGTGTTTTTTGGATGGCTAACTTAGATTTGGCGAGAGGGTAGGAGAACAGATTAAAATGTTTGCTTCTGAAATGCTACACTGGAAATACTGTTGAGATGATGTTGCTTTTTTCTGTTTTTCATGCGTCTAGAACATGAACACAAGTGCGCACATACACTCCCGCCCATATATATATATATATATATATATATATATATATATATATATATATATATATAAATCAGAAAAGTAGAAGAATAAACAAAATAACAAGAAATGAGAAATTTTTGAAATTTTTTAAGAATTTTTAAAATTTTTAACATTTTTGAAAGTACAAAAATTGAGGATCCCATATTTAGTGTTGTAACATACTTTAGACTGTAAACTGTTAAGCTAGGTGTATTGTTATATATACGATTATATGCATTTCAACACTGCATTGGTATTGTTAGGGTTAAGCTCCTTCTGTTTTCATTTTTTATTATTAATAATATTCAATGTATATTTAGCCTTTTTTTCAAAATTATTTCTTTATATACTTTTATATCATACAACCTTTGACTTTAAATTCAGTAATCATCTCACAATACTTACAAAAAATCCTTTCAGGGGACTATGTTTTCCATAGTTCCGGCTCTTTGGCTGTTGAGCGCATATTATTGATAAGAAGTTGGATGCTATGCAAACAGAGAGATGGTGTTTTTTTTTTTATTCAGAATAAGTTGTTAAAAATCACGTACCATAGTCTTGAATGTTATAAAATGTAGAAACAATTAATTATCAGGCTTTAAATTACTATATTTAAATTAAAGCTCGTTTCCAGTTCTTAACAGAACATTTATATAAATTAATCAAGCCCTCCTTGTTTTCCTTAGAAGCAAGCTTTACTATAGTATGCGAAACTCAACAACTTAAGTTTTCCCAGTTAAAGAACAAGACCATTCTACGCCAGATGTTCAAATATCTCAGTCGGGAATAAAATAAATAAGTACGTTCTAGACTTTAATTTTGAATTATACCTATAGAAAAGATGACTTCTACAGTGGCTAAAATTTTCTGAATTTGAGCACTCACAAATCTTAAGTTAGGAGTCCTCTCTGTATTTCTCCACCATTACATAATTTCCTGGTTCAAAATTGCGCTTAAGAAAAATAATTACTTACTATTAAATATAATACAGAAAAATTTTATCTTTTTCTTTCTTGTTCGTTTGTATTCTTTACGTGTTGGTAATACATCGCACTAATTATTTTACCACCATGGATAAGGTTAAAGAGACATTCAAAGAAGTGAATTTCCTAGTTTATATTTCAACTGTATAAAACGAAATGCAAAGAATCGAAAATAAATAATAAGTATAGTGATTGAAGTAAATTGCATCACAGGAAAGATGACGATAGCGATCTTCGGACCGAACGAAATTCAAAAGAAAAATGAGTTCCTCTCTGTGAAGTATGAGAAAACTCACGTGGTCGAAATGATTCCAAAGAGCGGTGAACAGAACGATTTCGGTGGGAAGTTCTATAAATCAATCTTGGCATCGGTTGGAACTTCCTATCAATCACGTCACAATAAGAAAAAGTATCAAAGAAAAAATACTGATCTGTTGCAGTTAATATGTCGTTAAGAATCAGGTGAAATGAAATTCGAGAAAATATCAATTTTGGTGATCAAAACTGAGATGAGATAAGTTATAAAGTGAATCATTGATCATCTGAATTCATCGGAGTGCAGCCTATCATAAAATTATCTCAGAAGTTTTATACGAAAACTTTGCTAATTGTAATAATTTATTTGCGTTATTGATATAAATTTAAAAGGAAAAAAAATGAGATTAAAATATTTTGTGACGTTAAACATTAAAAAAAATCCCTATTGAATTTATATTTTAAAATTATTTTGTTCTTTTTATTTTGTTTGCTTTTAGTAGGCTTTGTCGATTTATATTCATATCCCACCTATTGTGTTGCAACACTAAGTGAAAAAAATATGTAAGTATGGATGTTGTAATATCATGTCGGCTGTTTTAAAGGCGAATTAAATTTAATTTCTTGTCTTTGTTAAACCATACCATTTTTTTTTTAATTTTTTTTACACATCGTCGTTTATGCGGAAACTAATCGATTATTTTTCTAAATGTTGGTTTTTTATAGAACGTTATTTAGTATTAATACATCATTTGTACAGTAGTGCTTCAAAAGTATAATAATTCAATGACAATCATATTTATTATGCTTTTATTAGGCTTATAATTGGCATAGAAATACATTTTTATCAGTAATGATTATAAGTTGTAAGAATTCGGCTTCCCCTTTCTACTAAAATAGTTTCAAAACTATCTTTAGTAATATTTGTTATGGATCTATCACTGTTGAAACGGAAGATATTAAGTTTGATGTTTAGAATTTCAATATGTGCTTTTAGATTTGCTCTTCCACATCACACTTTGTTTTGTGGCAACCGAAAAGTTACGTATTGTATAACAAAAGCCGATCAGAACCTACTGGTTACCATCTAATAGAATAGCAATATAAGTGATAACAATTAGTTCCTTATGACAGAAAGATTTTATTACTAAAAACTTGCAGTTATTTTAAGTTTTTTTTCTTGCTTATTATTACTTAGAATCGTTTAACGATGTTTTTGTGTTCTTAAGGTTGTCTTTAATAAGCACTTTGGCATGTTAGAAAGATTAAATTCGGTAAAGGTTTTACATATATGCGGTATCACGCGATGTACATATGAGAGAATTGTACAAATTATTATTGCAACTAAATAGAATTTAGCTATTATAGAAATAATTTTTGGTATACTTGTTAGAATGAATGGTAAATAATACTGCGTGTCAATGAAAAATCTGATGAATACTTGTGAACACCCATTTGCGAAACAATATATGATTCTTCTAGTGTCTTTTTTTTTATCTTATTGCGAATAATTTTATAAAATTGCAGTTAATTAGAAATATCGAGCCGTATGTTGTTTCCGCTTATTCCCCAAATAAGTAAATATTGAAAACATTTTGTAATTAAATATTAGAAAAAACATTTTTATAACACTTTTAGCATAAATCTAATGTTATTCAATCAAAATTTGTCTCGTCATTTATGATGCTGATGCAAACAAAAATGCACAAATGTTTCAAGAATGCTTTTTTCACTTTAGCCTTTGAAGTATAACTTAACTGCATGTATAACTTAATAACGATGAATTCAATTATGAAAGGGAGAGAAGTTGGAACGAATTAGTACTAAATGGTGCAAAGTAATGCATCGGTAAGAAATTTCATCATGTCGAGAACTGTATAATAAAAAAGAGAATAAGTTTTTATTATACAGTTAAGAATGATTTTGGTATAATATTACTGATTAAAAAGGATTATATAATTTTCCTTTTTCAAGATAACTAACAATTATTATTCTATTAAACAATATTCAAAAAAATTTGTCTCGTCATTGTTTAAACAAATGACATCAAAACGAATGTGTTTGATGCAGTGAATTTATTGTGCAATTTTTGTTTGAATCTTAGGAATTCAAATGTAAACTCATATTTAATTTTATTAATTTAATATTTTTACTGTAACTATTACACTTTTATTTGATTTGAAACCAATAAATATCCCCTGTAAGCATTTTTGCCTCGTTCCTATTTTGCTTCGCTCTGAAAGCCCTGTTGACGCATGTGTACTGAGAGAGAAGATCGCCGTATCCACGTTTAGACCATACTGGTTTGTTGTGTATAAAATATTCTATTTACCTTTACAAAACAAAATTTAAAAGACTTCTACTGTGAACATAAGCTTAATATGAATTTATTTTGTATAATTTTGAGACGAAAAAATAGCATACTTAAGCATTCTTTAACTGTTTAAGGATTGTTTTTTTAGTTCTTTTCTGATTACTAATTTTTGTTCTTTCAATTTCAAAAATTCTTGTATTTAAATTCTATATAAACGTGTCTCTAAAAAACTATAAATCACGCAGATAGAATATGCTAATACTCAGGGTTAACTTGAGATTTCTTCTGAATAATTCACAAGCCTTTGACAAGTGAAGGGTGTAGATCCTGACTCTAGATAACACTTTTTCGAGTAGAACTGTCAAATAATGTTAAACCAGATCCAATAGTTTCTTGTTCTTGGAAATGTAATAATACTCTGGTAGTATATAAAGTGATTCAAATACAGTTTGTATTTTGCTTCTGACATGTAACTTATGCTTTTTGATTATGATTTACATTAAAACATTTCAGAAATCCTGTTTGTAATGTCGGTAAGTTGTGTTTTGTTTCTGAAAACAATGAGGGTGTCAAACTTATTACTAAATACATTAAAAATATACGTATAAATATAGTATTATGCAAGGTGGTATGCAACGCTTGTAGAATTATTAACAAATATCGGATTAGATTTATAAGAACCGAATGCATTTGTTAAATTTAGCTTATTTTGTGTGATATTATATTTGTGCATTGAACTATTGTGGATATAATTCTGAGCCGCGAGTCGAATGACGTTGATCACAATTTTGTGTATGCATTTCACTTTCTAAATTCATGCATAATATTTGTGTGAAAAGTTTTATGCAAAGTGTTTGTTATATCCAGTGAAGAGAAATATTTGCTATTGTGGACAATTATAGGAGATTTGAATCTATACGTAATGCGCCTGTTAAGTCATGATTCTTCCAACCTTCTTGTATAGATGTAAATGTTTGTAAGCAAGATATTTGTCCTACTAGTAAGCAAATTTGTAAAGTATTTTTTGAGATTACATGTAAATTAATATAATTTCAAACAGTATTTTCTAAAGCATTATAGCTTGAAATTTCAAGAATTCTTAAAAGTTTTTGATACATTGTAGTAAAGTTTATATCATTCACATCAAGCACCAGGAACATTTCAATATAGAGCATCATTTAAAAATGTTTATAATACAAGTTAATTCTAAAAAAAAGACAAACCTTTTTGATTGTCAGGCACTGTATTTTAATAAGGATTATTTGTTGTATAAATATGTTCAACCTTAAGAATCAACAAGTATAACCAAAGAAATTACTAAAATCTAAGTAAAATATTTTTTTTCTTTCTTTGGCATCGAATATGAAATAACTTATTGGCATGATTTATGGGAAATTATATGTATGAAATCAAATGTTATAACAAAACATATCTCAAAATGTACGAATATGCATATAAATATTTACGAATATTATTAATATTATGTACTTATAATTATATAAATTGAGTCTTTCTTTTTTTTTTTATTCCAAAAATATAGCTGAAAATATCTCGTATATTGATCATAAATAAAACACGAACTTTGAACTTTTAGATGGTACAGAGTTTTTAAATAAATATATATTTTAGTAAACTTTTATTAACTATTCACCACAGACAAAGTCAAATATTAAACACAAATTGCTCTTAATTTGTGACTCTTATTAATCCTTTTGGTTTTGCCTCCACACATAAAAATTATATTGGAATATTAAAAAAAACACTACAAATTGTATTATTTTCTTCCATTCTACCTGTACTTTAGTAGATACCATTAATTTATATTATACTAATATTTTGCAGAGTTCTATTCACTATTTAATCTTTTAAAATAGTATTTCATTTCTTTCTGCTTATATTTCTCGCAAGAGTAAACACATGCATATATATATATATATATATATATATATATATAATGAGCCTTTAAATAATTTTCATTCCAAATTTATATTCAGCGAAACTTATAACTAACTTTTACTTACTTGAATTTAAATTATGTGATTATCTATAATTATATAGGTGAAACAAGTACTAATATTAATAAGCATAGCAATCACCATGTGCATTATACTAATAACTTTAAAGGTATAAAAAAATGAAATTAGACACTTTTTGCACTTATAAATTTGTAAATTTAGAGTTAATCATTGTTATGATAGTGCCTAACAATAAAAGGTTATGCTATGAAAATATTATATTAAGGCTTACAATAATATATACCAATGTGATCTTTTAGTTTTGCGTTTTAATATTATGGTAATTTAAATATTGAAATAAAATTATTAAAAAGAACATTTTTATAGGAATTATGATTTTAATATTTTCAATGATTCTTATTATATTAATAATAAGAGAAAGAATTAGAGGAAGAAATAACAAAAGAAAATTTCAATATTTAAGGTATGTAAATACTTTAAAAAATATGTAATGCTTTCTTTTTGGTATGGAGAAAAGAGAAGTTAAAATTCTAATGGTTTTTGTTATATTAGCGTAAATAAAATAAATAGAACTGGTCTACATACTATCTATAAGTGTTTAGATCATAAATATAAAATTGATCATTGTAATAATAAAAATAAAAAAAAATAGAATTTCTTAGTATTAGATTTATAAATAAATCCTTTGATAATATAAATTTTAACAATAATCTTAAAATCCATTAAAAAATTGATTCCTATTAATAATATTAAGACTAACAGCTTCTAAATTACGTAAAAATAGGGGATTTTTGATCTATAATTATTTAACTCTTAAATTTAAAAAAAGTCCTAATTAGTTTATTCACTCAATTTATAGTTATGACTTTGATTGTGATTGTTTATTAACATTGGACTGGAAAGCGACACTAAAGCTATTGGTGACGAGCTTTGTAATTTTGAGCCTTGGTCAAGTGACGAGGATGACACCAGAACTAGCACCTCCCTCTCCAATTTTCCCCGCATCACCAATGGGAGGACTTGGGGCCTCTACCACACTTAACGTGCATCAGCCCCCTATACACAGTGGGTCTTTAGTGGAATCAGGGCTCGAACATATGACTCGATGGCCTCGAGTCTATGGCCATCATTACTAGGCTACCTCGGCCTCATTATGACTTAGAATATTTGTTTGATTCAATAAACAAAGAGGATATTATTTTAAAGTCCTTGTTAATTTTTTAAAAAAATTAAAAGAATAGTTTTTATCTTATGAGAAATTTATATTTCTAATTAATCTTGCTTGTTAATAAAATTATACTTTTATAATTATACAAAATATCAACAAATTAAAGGAATATCTCAATGTGGACCAGACAGTGAAGGTCTTCCTATATTTATTTACATTTCTATTAACAAAATCTTACAGATAACAATAAATTCAATTTGTTCAGATATATAGATGACCTTATATTTTTCAAAATAAATTAAACCTTGATTTTAAACCAGTTTTATCACACACACACTTTATCCTTCTTATTTAAATCTGATTCAAACTAATACAAATTCTTCTAAGACAGATTATTAAGATATTAATAAATGTTGTAGATAATAGGATTATTATATTGACTTAAAATTAACATAATATTTAACAAAATATATAACATTTTTTATCAATAGCGAACCTTTTTTGCAAGCAATTTAAACTAAAATGTTCTTAGAAATATTCTATTAAATACATAATGTTAAATTAACACACCTTTAAATTTTCAAAGTAATTTAAGTAAATTGTTTCATACTTGCGTTAAGTCTGATTACTCAATTTTATAAAAACTAATTTAATATTTTAATTAATTTTATAAAAACTAATTTATTAAATAGATTAATGTTTAAAATTAAAATATATTACTTTTTAAAACTAAAATATATTAATTTTTAAAATTAAAATATAATAGTTTTTTCTTTAGCTGCTTTATGTATAAAGAACTTTTTGATTTTTTTTTAAAAAATTTATTTTAAATCATTTTAAATAATCTTTGTTTAAATATTTTTCCCACTTTATTTTAGGTGTTTCTTTCCTTACTTTTAAGTCTGATTCATAAAGGAATACACTATCGCTTAGTATACTGATGTTTTATTTTTGATGGTAAGTTTAAATTTGAGGCTAAAATGGGACATTAGGTTTGTTTCATGATGAGCAATTTTTTTTTCTGGTCTTATTATTTAACTCTATTTATATCACTCTGTATTAGAGCTGTGTTATTTTTTATGACTTAGTTTTCTTTGAATTTAGATTTAAAGTAAAAGTTTTCAGAAACATTAGTTTCCTTGATAGAGTTTCTTTATATTGATTTTCTTACATTTTTGAAATCCGTTCTGAATTATTTTTATTTTTTTTTACGATTTTTTTTTAAAGAAATTCTGATTTTATGAGCTTTAATTTTATTTTTATTAGTAATTTTGAATTTTAATATTCCACGTAATTCGTACGGGCCTTTGACTATTTGACTATTGACTAGTTCTTTTTAGAGTTTATTGTTGGAATTTCGGCTTTCATGCTTTATCAGGCATTATATGACTTCAAATAAAGCATTCATGGGTTTTATAAAGGTGAGTAAATCTTTTCAGAAGAAAGGTTTCAAAAAGTCAGAAATAAGAAGCAAAATATATTTTGAGAAGAAAAATTTTTTAATTTATATTTCATCTTCGTAACTAAAACTGGAATTAACTCTAGAACATTTGTTTCTTCACCCAAATTGAATAAGAATTATCTCTCCCTTTCAAGCTAATGTGGATGAGCCATTTAATTACATGTTGAAAAATTTTATACCAAAAAGAATGTCGTGTGTTATATTATTTTCAAGGTTGCTACAATTTTTGTCAAACTTTGATCAAACAAACCTAGGACAATTTTTAACATATCTATAACATTTTTAGATGAGTTAGTATTAAAAGCGAGTTAAATATTTTAATATTTATACATAACAGGGAAATATTCATGTTGTAAATGTACAATAATAAATAAATTTTTTGTAAACTTTTAAAAAATATGACTATGAGTATTACTTCAAATATCTAAGTATGACTTTAGACTTTTTTTTATACATTTTTCAACCAGAACAAAAAATTTGAAAAAAGTGACTCGACTCAAACATTCTGCTTGCCTTTTTTGTTTTCTTTTCTTTGAAGCTTTTTTCTCATGTAAGCTCTTTCCTCATAAGACTGAACTATTTTCGGAAGAACCGAGCCTCAAAATCTTACTGTTTACCAAATAATTTTTGAAGGCTAACATATTTTATATTTTTCACTAGTGATGTTGCTCCAACGATGGTCAAACATTAGTCTAAAAACAGTTTTCGTGTTTAAAATTGTTATTTCTTGTTTTACTTAAGCATTTAATTTTAGATAGGAATTCATTTTCAACGAACTATACTTCAGATAATAAACTTCCTAAGATGGAGTTATTTTAATAAATATATACATATATATATATATATATATATATATATATAT
>BMAW01036531.1:350279-377578 GCA_019974015.1 Nephila pilipes
TAAAGCAAATATATATATATATATATATATATATATATTTGCTTTAATTATTTTTGATAAGGACTTTTGCTGGTATTTAGTTTTAACCATTTAGTTATAAAGTAATTATGCTGCGAGTGAAGGATTGGATCCGTTATATGAGTATAGGAAGACATTCTCAGTCCCAAGCCTGAGATGCATTTTGAATTACTTTAACTCCTGTTTTGACTTAATAGTATTATACTTCTTTTTTCTTGAGTCATTTTTTGTAGGTGTAAGTTGTATTTTTGGGTATTATGACCTTTGTAATAGATGAATATTTTTAAATTTACAATTTTATTATTGCAATTTAAATACAGTTAAATTTTATGTTGTTATAATTGCGAAATTTATTATTAGATTATATTCACGTTTTTCATACATCCTTGTATATTCTTTGTTTAGTATTTTACTTACAGTAATTTAAAGACTTTATTTCATTTTTTGACTTTTAATCTTCTTTAATTAATAGTTTTATTTATTTTAGCTTTATTATCTTCCCCTTAATGGATTTGATTTATAGATTAATATGTAATATTAGCAATTTTTTTAGTTTTTGTTTTACATCTTAAATGTAAAATTAATGGAAGTTGATGCCATTGTCAGAATTGGTACTATTTCGTATATTTGGCAAATGCCTCCCTGGGGAGGGAGTTCTTGCCCAAATTTCTCCAATTGTCAAATTTGATTGGAGAGGATCAGGAAAGGTGAGAGAGCACGGCCGATTACATCCCCAACTCATTCTAATGGAGCGATAGCTGGAGATTTAGTGACCCATGGAAGTGTTTGACACAAGTACAAAGATAATCAGTAAAAAGAATTGCCATGTGTGGCCCGAAAATTCTCCTTTTGAAATATAACAGAAGAACCAAGAAAATAAGAACTGCTCTGAAAAGAAATTTCTCGACTTATCTCCGCAGTAAGTTTTTCGTCTTATCTCAACTCCGTAAGGGTGTAGCAAATAGTAACCAAAATGTTCCGATTATCAAATCGAGTGGTACTTCAGACCATAACTCTGTTTTTAGGCTGTGTGGCAAATGACATTCAACTTAATTTCTTCTACACTGTTATGAATGTCTCGACACAAATCATCTTTGATCATTAAGACTCAGTTCGAAACGGGACTCTGCTTGAAATATTTCTACTCAACTCATTGAGATTCTAAATTTAACGAGCCCGACTCCAATGCAAATGCGTTTGTCGATGTTCACAGGTGAATGGTAGTAGACGCAATTATTAGAATCAATTCTCAGAGTTGATTATAATTGATCTTTGTGGTTATTGATATCACAGTACCACACTGAAAATGATAAATTTGGTGGTGTGAGAGCTGTCCTGACGGTAACCCTTTTTTAAGGTGTGTTATATCTCTAAGTAGACCATTACCATCTTGATGCTTCAGTGATTCAACCATTTCAGCCAACATTGTCAAATGGTGATATTGTTCTGATCCAAATATCGAGCCAACCTTCGATTTGGTAATTCTTCCTTTAATTCTGTTGTACGCCTAGTCGCAAATAGAGGTATGATCTCTTATAATGCATAAACCCTTTTGTGAAACATGGGTACAGTAATAAAGAGTTGAAAGAATTAAATTTTACTAAATGTTATGTCCTTAATTTAAACAGCTTTGATAACTATCAACAGGGTTCCGACACGAATTCTCTTAGTTGATCTTTATAAATGATGTCACAATGTCAAAGAGGATAAAATTTTTCAAAGAATATAGAGTGATTTAGGTTTCTGCGGGAAAAGATCCCATAACTTTAAAGGTTATTAATGTCTGCCTTCAAGGCTAAATTTATCTCACCTCCAGTAGTCACTTGTGTGTGTAGTAGACAACTTGTTGGGTAAGATTCAATTCTTGCGAATCATATGCTTTTAGTATTAATAATAACGTAGCAGTTATAATACAGGGAAAATACTTTGAAACTGGGCCTTAGATTATGGGAATTACCTTGATGAAATTATAAAGTGGTATGGAGATGTAGAGCTAATTGTTAATTCTGATTATATGCTAGTAAATTTCCTGTCAATTACTAGAAAAAGAAGGGAGAATATCAGGACTCCTTTAATTTTTATGATAAATTCTTTACATATCCTAAAGTGTCCAAATATCTAGGAATTAATCTAGATGAAATTTGACTGAGAAATAGTATCTACAATATCGAGTAGATAGTATAAAGAAAACTTTTTGGTCTATTAGAAGAGCAGTTGGTTGATTTCATGGGGATTTCTTATTCCATAGTGTTTTGAATTTGCTTAAAAATTGATGATCACTTTTGAAATTATTGCTTGGTGGCTTAGAACTGCGAGCCATAGCTGAAACTGAGCTACATATTTTATAAAGATTACTTGTGTGGCTAGAAGAGGGGCTATTTGAACTGCTTCCTCGCAAGAAATATGGAAATTTTCTAGAATTTGCTTTCTCTACGTTTGGAGATAAAATTTGAAAATTCCCTTCCTATCCAATCGTAGAAACTATTTGATATTAAATGGATTAAGATGACTTTACTTTTAGTAAAAATCAGGCTAAAAACTCTCACATATCCTTATCAGCTAAAGAAAACTTATGGTATATTGAAAAATATATTCTATATGCTTCCCCATACTTGAAAAATGGAAATATATTGACACCAACAGTGTCGGAGAAGAAAAACGATTAACAGATAGCTCATAGTGTTGACTGGTATTGATTCAAGTCCTTTTTAACCATATTCAAAAATTCAAACTAATCCTTTTTTTGGGAAGATATGTTACTATCTTCAAAGCAGAAATATTTGCAACTTTGGCTTGCAGAAGAAGTTGTCTTAAGAGAAAACTTAAAAAAGAAATTTTTTAAGAAAAAGTTTCTGACTGTTATGCAACAACACTACTTTAATTCATTTATTACTTAGGAATATCTAAAGATATTAATATTAATGGAATTGGCATAACAAAATGATATTATTTTGTGTTAAGGTCATGGGGGAAATGAAAAAAAAAGTTATTTAGCGAGACAGAATTCTGAGATTTCTTTAGAGAAACCAATACAATTGCTAAATATACTGTGAAATGCAATTGGAACAAAATTATTCAAGATTAATTTAAGAAAAAAGGTTATCTACATTGAGATTAATCAAGAATGTCTGTACAAAAGAGCTAAAGAGTTGTCGAAACTCAACAAAAAAAATGAAGATGTCAATAAAATATCCATTCAAAAATTATGTGAATGAGATACCTTTCAAGTTGTGAGATTTGAATGTCTTTGAGATACGATCTTCATTAGATCTCGAGAAGTTTATTTTATTCCAATAAAATGTCGAATGAAATAACGTTTCAACTACTTTTTTATTCTGGAGTTCTGACTAATTAGTTACTAGAAATTAAAATTTTATCATTCAGCATGTTATAGCGAAATATATTTTCATTTGAAATGTCGTTACAGTCTCATAATTCTTTCTTTGTACGTCGTGTGAATATTAAAAATATTTTTCTTTAAGATGTTAATAAGTTTATTTTAAATTTTTCTTTCGGAACTGAGGCACAATTTTTTCCAATTTATATGTGACACACATTATTTTCAGAACCTGTCTACTCTTCCTCCCTTCTCGTAAGAAATATTGGTTTAGCCAAATATTTAATTCAGAGAATTCCAGGTAACACCCAAATTTTTATCTTATTAAAGCAATCAGCTTCTGTCACGTTTGTTCAAGAGCATTATTTCAAGTTCTGCTAGGAGCTTTTTTGTTAATAAAACGAGCACTCATCATTTTGTTAATAAAACGAGATTTTTATATTGTGAAGATTAACTTTCTTAAAATATTTATTGATTTAGGAGCAAAACTATTTCTCATTTTTATAAGCAAAGCTGATGAAAGTTATTAAATTAATAAATCCGTGAAAGTTATTGAATAATAAATATAGGCTAATAATCTAGAAATTATGCATAGAATTATGTTTCATCTCTTGATTAAATTCAACATGTCAATTTTTTCTACTACTTTATGAACACGTTTTGGAATTTGGAGCCACATATTCCATCGTCCTTCGGTAAAATAAAGAGACAGATTGTTCTACTTGAAATCTCTCTGTATTAATTCGAGTTAGAGGACGTAAGTACTTTGGAACATGTGAATGTTTACTGATTGTGTAACTTGAGTTTGCAAGAGCCACAGTTGACTAAGGTGATCTATTGAAACGATGAGACAAGACACTTGATGTCAGAGATCTAATGGAATGCAGTACATTAAACCCTTCAGCTCTTCAACGATATAACCATACTGTACCAATTTACCATAATTAGACATAGCATCGACGATCTCCAGATAATGGATTGGCTTAGTTTGTAATCCTAATATGCTTTACTTTCCATATTAGTCTACTAAAACGATAAATTGGTGTGATGATTATACAGAGGACACAGTTATATCTAGTACCTTAGGTACTTTACTAGTTTCATGAAGATGTAGATTGAAAGATAAAAAGAAAAGGAAGATAAATTTCATTTTCATAAGTATGTTAGTGATAGAAATAGAAAGAAAACTTTTTTACTCATAAAATTGATGTAATATACAAATACAAAACACCATATTCAATCTTTGTTCCTGAACCGCTTTACCTGTTTTTTAGGAACCAAAAACTTAAGGCACTTCTAGTGCCTAAGTTTACTAGTACAATTCCACTTCTTAATATGTTTACACAAATGTAAGTCCCATATTCTGTTTTCGGCTACTATTGCTTGGTCTGAATTTTATATAGAGTCCATTCTTATTTTCTGAAATATTTTTTCTACTGGTGAAAATATCAGACAATGTTGCTTATTTTTTGCTTAAGTTCCTTTTTATGAGAAAAATAGAAGACAACCTAACAGTACCTTTCTGTATTTCAAAGGCAATAAAACATTTCTTTCTCTATAAACAGTAAAGAAAAGGAAATTGAAGCATAGTTCTTTTTCATTTGAAATGAAATATGATATCCTGAGTTATATTTCAGCAGATAATAATTACAGATTCGAAACAGTTTTATTCAAAAAAATTATTCAATATTAAACTAACTATTTATTGCATTTTGATTTCAAAACAATACTTTTAACGGATTCGCAAAATATTATAAAATGTACAAAAGAATATTTATTGAGAATGAACAAATTTAGATTTGTTAATTCGCGTTAATTTAAAATTCTAATTGGCGTCTTAACTGGTTACAACAAAAGTGTTACTCCAATTATAATTTCAAACGAGGGAGTATTGCTAAGTTTTAATTATTACTGAAAATAACCCTGAAAATCTAGATAAAATTTGTTCTGAATTTTAATTTATCCTTATGTACCTAATGTTGTAAATTACAGCTATTATAATTTTTTTTTTTTTTAGGAAATCATAAATTGAAGTGTAACTTGTAGTATCATAAAGTTATAATTATTAACCAGGGGTATAGCAAAGTTTCAATTATTACTAAAAATAATCGAGATAAAAGTATATTTTTTTAAATTTATTATTCTTAAGACTTCTTTATGTAGTCGCCATCCAGAGTTATACATTTCATCCAGCGTTTCTTGTACTTACGAAAGCCGTCATTGTAAAATTCATCTAATCTTTTTCATACAGTGGATAACTTCAGTCTCAGCTTTCCGGAAACGAATGAATCAACATTATTACCTATAATCTACAGCATTATCTTAGCAAGATATTTTAATATATAGAATAAATTTTATCCAGATATTTTGGTATTTTCTTAGTAATAATTAAAACTTTATGACACTCCTTCGTAAATATAATGGCATTTCGTAAAAGAACTAATAATTATATTTAATATTTAAACTCTAATAATTTAAAAAGTAAGCATTTTTCGTAAATGAGAAATGAGTATTTTGTACATATCGTCTAGAATTATTATGATAAATGTCAGTGGTAAAATTATTAATTATTTTATCAATTACCTTTAATAACAAGTAAAACTATATGTGTGTTTGATTATGGCAATCCATAGTGAGCCTTAAGGCCTTAAAACATTTTTTAATTCTTTTAGCCTTTTATAATACGCTAATGAATACTCAAAGAACAAAACTCACATTCCCTTAATTTTGTGAGGTCTCTAGGTTTATTCAGTTTTACAAATAATACGGCTATATAAATCCAATAAAGAATTTATCCAGTTAAACAAATAACTTTGGATATAAATTTGAATAAATATAGACTGAATGACTATTATGAAAAATAACAATCATTTTGTTAAATAAATCATCTTTAGTTTGTGATTAAATTACTACATAAGAAATATTCTTTAATCTAGACTCTTCCATGTCTCTAGAAACGAAGTACTTAATGATTTTGACTAATCAAAATCCTTTTGTTTCAGCAGCTATTTTTGAATGACATGTGATAGTCATATTTCTTCGAAATAAAATTCTTTTTTGTCGTACACACTTAATAAAACATAACTATCAGCAACCATGGTAAAATTTTATATTTTGTATCACAATATTTTTCATGAAGCTGAGTTTTGAAGTATCTAAACATTATTATTTTTTATTTAGAAATGTGAAACATTTTGTATGCTTACATGAGATTCAAAATTTCATCATATTTTAACTCAAAAGGGAAAAAAAAGCTTTTCAAAATTCTTATAATTTCGTATTCAATACGTTTGGTTCTTATTAGGTTTTCCAGTTTTTTTCTTTCTGCTCTATACTCCCATGAGCATCTTTTTCTGATAATATCAACATCCAGTCGACCAGCTATGATCGACATGCTCCAATTAGTGAAGCTTTCCATCTATTTCCAGCTAAACCGCTAGAAATTTCGAGCTCATTAAGCAGAACTGGGATTCCAATCAAATTAACTCGGAAAAAATAATCTTAATTTTTTTTTCAAAGTTGAAACTTGATTTTTCGATTAAAATTAGTTTCAAACACTGCTCCGAGCGCAAACGAATGCCTACGCGAAACAAAAGAACAAAAATATAACATCCCAGCTAAATGGCTTGCGTTTCGAAAAGATGAAGTATGCATACTGATTCTTCCGAGTACCCTCGCAATGGGAATAATTTATTAGAGCCCATTCGGTATCTCTTGAAACTTAAAGCCATGAAATTGAAAAGAAGAGTGTAGAGGGGAAAAAAAGTGCGTAAGCGATATCGAAACTTTGAGGTAGAACAGATATGGAGAGGTAAGTGCAACGCTGAATTTGCCGATATTTGGCAAGTTTTTTATTCGTTCTAGAATTCTGCCGATGGCTTTTTGAAGAAAAGAAAAGGAATATAGCAAAAAAAGAAAAGAAGAACGAAGATAGAAAGAATAAAAAAAGAGGGAAAAAAAACAGAAGCAGAAATTAGATTTGGGACTTGGGGACGAACCCTTAAGTTTTCTATTTGTTCTTTATTCTTGGTTTTCTTTCTTTTTTTTTTCTCTTCCGCTGTATCTTTCATTCATTCTAAAACCTCGAATTCGGAGTGAATGCAAGATTTATGATTCAAGGCCTTGCGTTGAAGGATGGCATTTGGCTTTCCGTGTCTGGAGATTTCTTCTTCTTCCTCAAATTTTTTTTCGTCTTCCTTTTTTCCCGTTTTCCCTGTGATAAGAGTCGGTATCACCTTTGTCATAATGCAGGATAAAAGAGAAACTAAAAAAATAAAATAAAATAAAAATAAAACATTCCCCATTTTGTCTCGCTCTTTTTATTTTTTCCCTCCTCTAATACTCATTTCCAACTGAATTTTCCCCTTTAAAAAACGTACTACTTTAAGTCCCCCTTTATTCAGGATGAAAAAAAAACGGAGAAAAAATTTCTTCATAGAGATATGGAAAGAGAACGAAATTGGAATATACTTCTCTTCCATATTTAATTAATGAGCATTAAACCCCCTTGTCATTTTCTTCAAAATGGTACTTGATATCCTCTACTTCTAGAAATTCGACGCTAAATTGTCTCGAAATGCGATGGGGGAATAAGGAAATTTCATACCACGGAAAGAAATCGATCATAGGCTTGAGCGGAAGTCATTTTTACCTTTTCATTTCAATTTTCTATTACAATTGGACTGAACTGTGTCAAACTTCTTTGATAAACGAGAGGGAAAAAAAACTTTTTTTGTTCAATGTGTTTTGAAGGTATTTTTTAAATATATATCAATAAATATTTTCCTTCCAAAAAAGTACCATGGAACGCTATAGCCTAAAAAATACACCAATCCTTTGCTAGAAAGGAACTATTATAATTGGAAAACTAGAATTTTATTTTTGTAAGAAGTTACATTTTCTGTAATACTTCTATTCATCACAATTTGAGATAAAAATAATTGATATTTTTGACTAGCATTTGAAAAATGTGGATGTAAATATGATTTCAAAAATAAGTAAATAAGTAATAAAGACTACTTACGATAAAATAATGTGATATTATAATGGTCTAGTAGCTTGAGTTGTGGCTTAGCAGCAGGAGATGGGAAGTTTGATCTAAGATTCTCTCCAAAATTGTTGTAGAAATTTATGGGTTCTGTTTTCATATTGAACACAACGAGTTTTCATATAGTATAAAGTAGAAATTTATCAATTAAGGAAAAAGCACAAGTATCATTTACTATGGTTCAAAAGAAAGAAATTATTGTGCGTACTTTAACATAAAGCTTTTTAGAAAGACACTGATATAACAAAAACAAAATTAAAAAAACATAAAAAGTAATTATAATTTTTTTTCCATTTTTTTTTCAAATAAGATTAATTTTATTTTCACTCTACCAACTTTATTTTCTTACTTTTTGAAATCTTTTCACTATATTTGAGTCACGTTATTTTCTTTTAAGACCTTAATTATTCTGCTTGTATATATTCTTTCTTTTGAGACTTTCTTTCTTTAAGATTTTGCTTACATATCATACTAATATTGAAGTGCACATAAATTTTACTCAACATGATTTATCACAAATCAGTGCAGGCCACAGAATTGCTTGCGAATACGCATCAAACAAATTAACTGTCCTATTGTCTATAGATAGATCTGTTATTGTATTACATGGGTAACCATTAAAGTATGTCAGAAATTTAGTATTTTAGTATAAAATTATTTCTGCATTTAATATAATTTTGTATCTATATTGATTAATTTGTTTAATTCTTCAATAAATGCAAAATATTAATAATCGTAAACACAACTTAACATTTTGCTACCCATATATGGGGGAAGGGGAGTTAGAGATATACTAACATATTTGAGCTTGTTACTATGATTTAAGCCTTCAACAACAGAAAGGCTTGTATTATTAGACATATGCTCTTAAACAAAATATGTTATATGTAATTTGTAAACGTCCATTTAAGCCAACTTATGATCAGAAATTGAAAGAGGATGACTTTGACACTCATTTTGCAGTCATCCGTGTTAATACCAGCCATAAATATAGAAACATATTTTTGTGCTCATGCCACAGCGTACCATCCTACTTTGTAACTATAAAGAAAAAAGCTATGGATTGTCAGCTGGTGAGGAAATGAATACCTCCTTCTTGTTCGACTCAATGGACACCGAAAGCCGCAATCTCACGGCGAGTGATTACTGTTTGTGGGGGAATATTTTGTTGAAGTGTTTATTTTCAGAGATATCATAAGATTAAACTGAAAAAGTGTAGAAAATAGTCAAGCTATTTTGAAGAACGTTCTAAAAATCAATGACCAATGTTAAAATATGTTGTTATATTTGTAAGGAATGTAAACATAGTTAGTAACTTATATCAATAAAACAAACGTAGTAAGAAATGTCGTTTAAATTGAAAATTTCTTTCCAAATGTAAGTTCTTTTTTGCATAATCTGCTGTAAAAAGACGCCAAATTTCTGTATTGTGCACAAATGGTTTCATTATAAGAAATTTCATAAAATAAATGCTTAGTTTTATACTAAGGAATTTTTAATTGTTTCCTAATATAGGATCTCGATTCAGCTACATAACCACTCGATATGTGATCTGTTTTCGCAGAGAAAAAAATTACATGTTCCTTCTACTGCAAAAAGACTTAATAAAATAAATGAATCTAAATTATAGTAAAATATACACATGTTTCATGCAGATTGAACTAGGAATCAAATGGAAAACCAACAGTGAATCTTTCAAGTTTGTCGAAAACTCCGAATAACATTTTGAAAGACTAAAATAATTAGGCAGTTTTTATTTTCGTATTTCGAATTCCTTGCAGATTTATTCAAAAAAGACTGAAGCTGTTTCTCCTTCTTACTGTCCTTCCCCTTCAAAAAAATTAGGTTAATGTGTGATTTGCAAAAATGTCAAATTCCTCTAGGTATTAGTCAAAGGAGTGATAGTAGAATGCATATATTTATATTTGTGATTTACCCTTCAAATTTATTTTTATTTTCTTACAAATTCTTCAATAGTCTCTTATTGTTCTTATGTACAATAAGCTCAATAATCAAAACATATTCTTTTCATCAGAGAACGAAGGAAATAACAGATTCATAGAGTGAAAACGCGCATATTAGTCAGTTAAAGAAAATAAAAGATGCGCTTAAGTAAGCCAACAATAAAAAAGATTATTCAGATAAAAATTAAATGAAAAATAAAAAAAAAATGTTAATAAATGTTGTATGATAATAATTTCTTTTATATGAAATTTTAACGGGTACTCTGTAAATTCATTTGAATAATTTATTTAAAACACATTGAAAATGTATATTGCACAAAACTAAATCAGATATAATGTCAAGAAACAAAAATTAAGACTTGCATATTTCAAAAATAAATTTGAGTCGGCTTCGTTTACTGTACCGTTAAAATAAAACCTGATTTTGACTCTAAATAATTATTATTTATAATATCCTTACGAGAAAGAGAATTAACCACATTTTAAAGTATTATAGGCTAGAATCCAATAAAGAAATCATATTATATATAAAATAAAACCAAAATCATTTGTAAGTCTTAATGGGTGAAAGAGTACACTCACACACAAACTTATTAAAAAGTCCTTACAACACTGATTTACAGCTATCGCGTATTAACTTTGTTTTAATTAATGTTTATATGAAAAATGAAATAAATCATTAATTTACATTTAAAGGGGGAAACTAACAACCTCCATCAGTAATATAAATTTCAAATATCTTGTCAATGTCCAGAATTTCTTGAAATAGCAGTAGGACCTACATCTGTCGCAACATGTTTGTCCTTCTGTGTTCTAATACCCTTAAAATCATTAATTATGTAAGTTTTTAAGTATATATCAGAAAGTTTCTCTAAAAAGGGCCCCAGAGAGATTTCTGTTTGGACTGAAAGGATGTAAAGCTTATTGTTAAATTGCAATCAGCTTCACTACATCGAACAAAGGCAGAAATGTACATTGCAAGAAATAAAAACAAAAATAAAAAAAAAAAAAATGTTCTATACAAAGTTTCGCAAAGAACATATTTAGCCACCGAAGGTGGAATTTTATTTTTTATTGTTATTATTTTTTTAATAAATTGATTTATTTTCATTCGAATCTTTGTGATAGTTAATACAATATCATACACTCCACACAATTTCAATTCAGGTTTTAAACATTTTGTAGAAAATGTAGCGTCGTATATTGCAGTATTTACCCTTGCAGTATAATGTTTTAGATTGGTTTGTAATTCTAAATCAATTATTTTAAAGTCTTTAATAAATTCTTTCACTTGTCCATTTGCAAAATTTATATTGAAATCTCCTGCAAGTACCGTTTTTATTCGATCATACGATTCATCACTCAACATTTCGTACACTGCTTCCACAATATCGTCCGAGTTTGTTCCCAGAGGAGCGTACAATACAGCCAGACGCACTTTTTCATTTTGATTGACATGAATAATATAAGATACATGTAATTAAACTTACAGCAAACGATAAACATTATTGAAGCGAATATATTTAAGCTAAATATAATTAAAACTAAAGAAAACGGTAAATTATTAAACTGAATATATTTTAAGCTAACTAGAATTAAAATTAAGGAAACGATATATTGTTAAACTAAATATATTTTAAGCAACAGGAAATTAAAATTAAAGCAAACGATAAATTGTTAAATTAAATGTGTTTTAAGTTAATTGGAACTGAAATTAACAGAAACGATTAATTGTTATATTGAAAATATTCCAAGCTAAATATAATTAAAATTATATGAAATTGAATATAATATAAGCTTCATGTAATTAAAATTAAATCGAACGATAAATTGTTAAATTGAATACATTTTAAGCTAATAATAACTAAAATTAAAGGAAACGGTTAATTATTAAATTGAATACATTTTACGCTAATTGTACTTAAATTGAAGGGAAACGGTAAATTGTTAAACTGAATATAAAAGAACACATAAACATTTAACACTAAGCCTATGGATAGAACCGTAAAATTATGATATTTGAAAAATATCCTAGTTCATAGCAAAAATTACCAAGCATTTATATATAACATTAAAGCCAAACCATTAACTATAATTTATAAAAAAAAAAAAATTTAACATTAAGTCTATGGATAGAACCGTAAAAAGAGAAAAATGAATATGGTTATAAAATATCTTAGGTATTAAAAAAGATGAAAAGTGATTAAATGCAATAATGATCCGGGATAACAATTTATAGGGTACCTAAAACAAAAGCCCTTTAGTTGGCTAAAAGATATATATATATATATATTCCTATAAATGTGGCACAGTTTTTCTGTAAATGCTTTTGAATGCATCGCTCGTATTTTTCCTAGTGCATATGTTAATCATTCATTATATTTTGCGTTGTTATATTTTTTAAAAAATGTGACTTACACTAAGGAATTCGCATAATTTACTTAATTAATCCATTCGACTATCACCGAAGATAAAACATTAATTGTTTATTAACGTCTTACTTAGAAGAAACACGAAATCTATTGGCGACGGACCTCTCTATTATTTTGAACATCGGTCAAGTGATGAGAATGACACCTGAACTGATACCTCCCTCTCTAAACTTCCACACTACGCCTACGAGAGACTTGGATCCGTGACATATTTAACGTGTGTCAGCTCCGGTACACTGTGGGTATTTTAGAGGTATGAGGACTCGAGTCCATGATTCGACGAAACCAATATCAACCACCCATTCGTGACTATAAACACTCAAGTTCCGCGGCTAGTTCAAAGCACTTTTATATAAAAGTGATTAAAGTGGTTAAATTTAAAACTGTTTCAACCTCAACACGATGCAGTTATGTAACCGAATCCAGAATTCTTTACTAAAAATTTGATACAAATATTAATAAGATTTTTTTTTTTTTGGAATTTCGTTACTTAAATTTTAAATTCTTATAATAGAAAATATGCATATATTTTACGCAGTATAAACCCTTTAGTCAGTATAAATAATAAATGATATTTTTCAAAATTTAAAGCAACAAAAAATTGCAAAAACCTGTAACACTTTCCAGAGGGAAAAAACAAAACATTCCTTTCTATTGTATTTATAAAAACAATAAAAATCTCATTAATTACATTCGCTACAATAACTTTTAGGAAATATATTTCTGATTAACCCGTAACCACAATGAAAGCAATAAATCCCACGTTATCAGAGCAAATAGCGCAAGCCCTGTATATGACGAGAAAGCACTTTTCGATGCGATAGTGCCGGCCAGGCGTGTACTGCAATCTACCCTGGAACTAGATACCAAGCTTTACGGAGAGTTTAACTTAACGGATCATTATGTGATTCTATCCTAAAGTAGTTGTTGAATAGAAACTATGCGAGCTTGTGGATATTTTCTCGCAACATTAAATTAAATGAATTTTCCTGTTGTTTCTTTGACACATTGTTTTACTTACTTGCATTATAAGTGCTTGTTCTTTTGCAAGAAATTTTAATGTCGGAGAGTTCTTATAGGGCATTTTACTTTGTTTCGAAAGTCACTCTTAAGTGAATATTATAAACTAGGAACCCCTAGGAGTACATTTTCCGTTTCTTCCATTAGTTTAATTTGAAATTATAATGGAGTTTCTTTTTTCCCCCTTCTTTCTTTGGATATTTCCCCTTTCATTTCTTTTACATTCCATTTATTTTAAATTCATTTTCTTTTGTACAAGGCCAGTCCCGTCTGAAGATTTAATCCATCAAATGGATTTTTCTTTATTAGTATAAGCAATGCTTCAAACTGTCAGACTTTTGTAGACTGCATTTATTAAAATTGCTTTATGCAAATAATGGAAAGTTTTCTTAATCTTTGTTTCATTTTTTTCTTCATGTCGTTAAGAACTAAACAATAACGGTTTGAAATCTCTTAATAACTGCGTTAAGCGTGTTCAAATATTGACTAACGTTGTTCAGTAAATTCTATTTTTATAAATTGGCTCTCATTATAATACGAAATGTCATTACTTATGCTTCAAAAGGCTTCAGGCGATATTTATGTAAGCTTTTTATTTGAATTATTACAATTAAAAAGATAAAAAAATATCCCTGAACTCTCTATGGGTTGCTAACCTGGTTGGTAGAGGACCAAAACTTCTACCAACTCATAACCAAAGGTAGCAGGTTCATGTTTCGCTTTTTCATAGACCGCTGTTTATCGGAAATTATTCAGATCAGATATTTCAGGGTTCAACTCCTCACGTTGATTTGATGTGGTAGTCAGAATAATGGAATGCCATCTTAGGCATCGTCCTTGTCATCCCAATTAACACTTAAGGGTCATTTTATGACGTTGCTTGAATTGAAATTTTCTTCCTATAAAGGAAACGTGATTTATGTAGATTAGATTAGAATTAGTGAATTGTAATGCATAAAATTGAGGAAAGGAATCTTTAAGTAGTGAAGCGTTTAGTACGGAGGTTGGTAGTATTTTTTAGTGAGTAATAAAGGTAGTGAGCAAAGGTTAGCTCTCTTGCGTTGATTAGGTAGCTTTAGGGGTGAATCCTTATAATATATACGAAGGGTCAAGGACTCAAATCTTCGTCTACAAATCTATGGATTCGATGCCAATTGGTTTAGTAGGACAAATATTAGTTTATTATTTTAAACGTTTGATCAGACATGTATAGAAGTTATTGCCACCGTCAAAGTAGGTTCTTGATTATTAGTAGATCTGAAAATAATTTGGTTATTATCTTTGTATGACTCTCTATTCATTTGACTGCGTTGATTCGAGACTTTTTCATATTGAGATTGGAAAGAGAAGGAAATAATATCGAGGAATTACAACATCACTATAGATAAAAATTATGAGGTCTGACACCAAAAGTCCCAGAAAAGCCTTTTAATTAAACATTAATAAGCCAATAAATCAAACTCTGAATGAATGAAATAAGAAGAAATATCCACACTCAAAAATCAATCCCACTATACATTTTGCATACCTTTTCGGTATTTCACATTGTGCAAAAGGTGGTACAAGATTCCTTAAAGAAAATCTCAAAGGTATTCGAATGAATTTATATATTTACTACATATGGTTGCTTTACAGATTTGAGAAAAAATAAAATTGTAAAATAAATTTAAAAAACAAACTTAGTACAAAATTAAGTTTGATATTAAATTAATACTAAATGCAACACCATTTTCTAATTTTATCGGGAGACAGGAAAAATGAAGAATCTTTGGTAATTTCTCAATATATAAACATTTATGTACTCAAACTTTAAAAAAAACGAATGAAAGTAAATGTTTGTTAAAAATGATTTGAAAACGTTTTTATTATATAAAGAGTTTTGTGAATTTTAGATAAAAGTATTTATAATATTTTATAGAATAAAAATGTTCGCATCTAATGTTTTAATGTGCAATACATATGATGCTACAATCTCACTAAAACACACAAAATACATAAATATGATTTATTTTAGTTTGGAGTATTGCAAACATTAAATGCTATGAGCATAAATTTGTTTAAGCTACTTTTTGTGAAAGGAACAAATTAATAAGGGTACACACAAATATATTAAACATTTGAATTCATATTCTACACTTATTCGCTTTCCTAATATATAAAAAATAGAATCAAAATAAAGAGAAAATTTTCATGAAACAATATTTGTAAATCATTCTGAGATTTGTTAACATTACTTTGGTTGCAGTGTGTCAGATACTGCATCAATGTATATATAAATCTGTTGTAACAAAATATCGTGGTAGCATTAGCCAAGTGAGCACGGATTCGCAACCGGTTTGTTTACTTCGAGACGTGGGTTCGAGCCCTGATGTCACTTAAGACCCACCGCGTATAGGAACTGATTCACTTTCAATTTGGTTGAGATCCCATATCCGCCAATTGATGTGGAAGTTCGGAGAAGAAGGTATCAGCTCAGGTGTCGTCCTCGTCACTTGACTGAGGTTCAAAATTACGAGGTCTATCGCCAACTACCTTCGCGTTACTTCTTAGTGCAACGGTAATAAACAATCAAATCAAATTTAAAAAATCAAAAATAGTAGAACATCTTTGAGTACTCAGTCTTACATTATAAGCCTTAAATGTATACGTGGACAGTTAAAAATGCTCTTTTTGGGAGAATTTTAATCTCATGTGCAAGATTTTTATGTGTTAATATTATGAACACGATATAAATGCTTTTTCACTTTCTTATTAATGCCAAATAAAAATGAGAAATTTTTAGAATTGAATAATAACGGTAGAAAATAGCTTAAAAATAAAAAAAATCAAATAAATGAAAAAAAAAAAAAACAATTTTGATACCATTTTTGTGTACCAAAGGGCCGAAGAGTTATTTGTTCGGAGAGTTTGCTCCTAAGGTTTTTTTCTGATTCGAAGTTAGTTCACGTAGATTCATTTTTACTTTTAGTCCGATCTTTTCAGAACCATGTCCCATCGAGTCGTTCTTATTCGAGCCCGATATAGTCCGTTTGTCTATCGCTGCTATGGGCACCTTTCGGAAATGTTTCCCCCCAATGTACGTTTCAGGGACTCGTCTGTGTCTGTCTTGTTGGTTTATGGTTTTTTGCGGAGAACTGAATCTGGCATGGGTGAGGGTTATTGCTAGCTCTGTTCATCGACAGGGAGATTCTGTATCTCATGAACGGGAGAGGCGAAAATGACGTCTGCTTGCTCTCATTACGAAAGCTACTCGAGTCAAATTAATCTGCTAGCGATGTCTTCTGGTTTCTCTCTCGGTATACACGACGTTTTGAGGGGGAACATTGCCTCTGAATAATCTGGAATATAAAAGAACAGGTTTCTGTTGGACCGAATGACTCGGATGCTCTTGCTCTTTTAGATAAAATGGTTCGAAATAATTAGTTGTTCTTTCGATACCCAGTCCTCTTAATGACATAATCAATCTTTCTTAAAATATCGTTAAGGAAAATAAAAAAAAAACTTGAAATATTACTTTAAAACTGTATTTTGTAATATAGAAATACACTCGTCAATTTTCTAAAAAATGCCATTACTTTTTTAAATTTAAAATAATCTTTACATCTCTAATTACTTGTAAAAGGAAATTGAGCATATATTGATTGAAGAGAGAGAGAGAGAGAATTAAATTCAAAAGAAATTATTTATCCTTTTAATTTTAATGATAGATAAAAGTCTCTTTTTTCTGAAAGCTAAATTTATTTTGTATTTTCAGTTTCTATGAAGACGCTTTATTTCAACTAAACTTTTTTAATTTAAGGATTAGATTGTTCTGATTTAGCGTTCATTATCTTTTTATATCCAGACTTCATGCTATTTAACGTGATACTTCAAAGGCTGAAAAAGGAATACTTCAGACTGAATAATAAGAAAGTATTTACAAATGGTTTTATTCCAATTTTTTATTTATTTAATTAGAAAATTCTCTTAAATAAACTTTGTAGAAGCAAATACTGTTTCTTTTGTTAAATTCCGTTTCAACATAGATTTTACGAATGAACCACTAGCGAATTTTATTTTCTCCAAATTTCGAATGATTAAATGACTTGTTAGAGCACTTATATTTTATTTTTGATTTTTAATCTTTGAGTTTTTACTCAGTTCTAAGTGAAAGTGTACCATCACAAATATGTTGTCTTACTTTTCCTTCTATTTTATTCATTTTCTTTTTAATTTTGATTAACCATGGGGTTTTTTAATTCATAAATAATAGTAGTACTTTTGTAGTTAGATGGGTATTTTACCAGTTTAAAATTAATTTTTATCAAGCATTAAATTAGAATAATAGCATGACAGTAAGGTTGGTAGTAACGTGTCATGTCTCAGGACTTAACATTCTTACACGGTGTATTCAGACTCTAGAAAGGAAAGTGTCACGCTATGCAATTCTGTTGGTATCATATGATAAAAGTAAAAAAGATTAAAAATTCCATCATCAGTTGCTTATTATATAGCTTTAGTAAGACATTAAAATTGAATTTAAAAAAAGAATATATACATTAAGAACCTGTTAAACGTAGAATATACAGTTGTAAAGATATTATTGAAACAGCATTTAACAAGGTCAGCTTGTGACATTGGGCTCTATCGTGATTTCCTCTTCAACTAACTTTTTGGGTTTCTTTCTGATTGTGTTTGAATTTAAAATACCTTCCAATGAATGAAAGTGATTTATGTAGATTAAATTAGAATTATGAAGTGTAATGAATAGAATTGGGGTAATGTATATATGGATAGAATTGAGGTGATGTGTGTATGAATAGATTTAAGGTGATGAGAGTATATATACGGTGAATAATTTAATAATGAGGTTGATCATCGGTAGTTTGGCTTGATATAAAGATTGTCAGCTGAAGTTAACAAGTGAAAATCTACAGTTGATCTACGTCGATTAAAGAACTCTTGGAGTGAATCTAGATAGGAATGGCTGATGATTAAGGAGTAGACCCCTTTATTCTACTCACTCGAGAGAATTGGTAAGAGATATGTTATTTTAGATTCTAAACAATAATTCGGTTCGTTTAAGTAAGTTATCCACATGGAGAGTAAGACACGGAATATTTAAATACTTATAACTTTAGTAAAAGAACATTGCTATAATCTGTTTCTCTGCTGAAAATCTGCCTCAAAGCGTCTGAATTACAATTAAGAATACTGAATTAATCAATTTCTGAACAATTCACTCAGCTCTAGGGAGTAGAATAACTGGAGTTAAGGATTCGAGTTCTTAAATGTAGAACACTTCAATCTAGATTCACTCCAAAAGCTCTTCATTGAGCTTAGGTCTGCTACCTATGTTTCGCTTGTGAACTTCAGCTTACGAACTTTATTACCCACTAAACTACAGAACTGCTAACCTCAATATTAAATTCTTCTCCACTTTTACGAGTTTACGCATCACCTCAATTCTATCCGTTACGCTTTATAATTTTATTCTAATTTGCATAAATCACGTTTCATTCATTGGGAGCAATTTTGAATTCAAACGCAATCAGAAAGAAAATTAAAGAGTTATTTGAAGGAAAAATCGCGATAGAGCAGATGTCACAAGCTTACACAAAAATAACAGAAAAATTTGAAATACGACAGTAATTTGAAAAAAAAAAATCATATCATATGTAACTGTTTGGGCTTGTAACATACATTTTTATATTTGCAGATTAACTATTGCATTAATTATACCTATTCTACTAGTTGTATTACGTTAGTATCATAGCCATTTGAAAGCAGACATAGATACGTATAAACAGTATGTTCTGTTTGTGTGTGTGTGCAAGGAGTGTTTGCGCCTGACCTACATCTTAGAGGTTATTTCCTCTTCTTTTTTCAGTTACAACACACTCTTATTACATACACAGTAAAACCTCTTTATAAGTCAGATTAATTGGAACTTTAACCGGTCGGGAGTATCGAAATTCCCCGTTAGCCGAATGGGAAAAAAATGAAATAAAATAAAATACATTTATAGAAAATAATCTGTATACCAAGCAAATCAAGTCTGAATCATATTTACGGAAGAAAAAAAGTAAATTAGGTTCTGTTACCTCTGCACAAAATATTTATTAAGTCCTCCCCCGTTCCACAACAATTTCCTTTTATACTTTCGTAGCAATTAGAAAGTTTTAATAAGGAAAATTCTTCAAAATACGACGATAACCAAATAAATGTTATTATATATATGAGGGGGGAGTTAGAGGAACATTAGCAGTACCACCTGTCGTGATGACTGAACACAACAGTTTTATACTAATTATCAATATTTATAAGACATAATAAATTAAAGTTAACTATTTATTTTTATAAAAGGTAAAAAAAGACTATTTCTCGGTTGACGATTTTTTTCATAACAATGGCTCAACCTTTCTTAAAACGTGAATTTGGTTACATTTATTATTCTGCTTCTAATTTTCAAAAATTTTAACTTTCTTGCCTATGCGTTATTATTCTACTAATACTCTCTTTTAAAGGTATTTGGTGAAAATCTTTACTACTTTAAAATTTTACAATAGTTCTTCAGTTTCCTGTGAACATTTACTGTCCAGTCATGTTTTGTTTGATATCTTGACAATTTTGTCGATATTAACCATGTATTTTCTTACATCATTCATGGTGTATGCCTTCCCATATTTCCCATATTTCTCAGTTACATGTATACTTAACCAAATTCAATAACATTCAGGAGAAGCCTAGGTATATTGAAACAGTGTTAAATGAAGAAAAGTGAGTGTTACATTCGTTGCCTTAGAAGAAAAATATAATTTCTAATACCTCTAAAAGTATCATCTGTCTTGTTGCGGCGCATTAATGGTGTACTGTGTTATCGACGACCTCTCAATAAATCTTATTCAAAGTGATGTATAAGCTCTACAACAATTTCACATTAATTTAATTCGTGCATAGCTTTTTAAAAATATCTTTTAGGGAATGTATTGTTTTCATCCATCTTCAGTTGAATTTACTGAAAATTTGTTTCTATATTTTTTATTATTTTTCAGATGATCTGTATCGATATACATACAAAAAATCCTCTGAAACATATTAAGTACAACACGATAGTGAAAGAATTTGTTAAAGTAATTGGGTAACTACAAATGGTATAAAAATACCACGAGAGGAATAATTTTAAAAGAAATTCAATGTAAGGAAAATTTGTTGTACCGTTCTCGGTTTTTGTTTTAGCTAAAGTAAGTTTATCATGAACAGAAGTTGTCGTGGAAACTTGCTTACCTAGAAAATATATAAACGCATATGCACAATGTTTTGTATGTATTTTGCGATCATAAACATATTGGCAAAAGGAAACGTCGCATAATTATGCAAAAGCCTAGAAAGTAATTTTGTAGTTAACTTCGAACTTCTAGTAATATATTGTTGCGTAAAGCCAATCTAAAAATTGCGAGAAAGTAATATATTTTACTCCTAACTTGAAAATATAGTTACTGAATAAATAATATTTCGAAACCTTATTAAAAAATATGAAAATCTTACAGTGTTGTAGCACTGCAAAGAAATAATGAAAAATACTATTTTAAATTAGTTTTTTCTCTTTATTTTAAATTCTGAGTAGTGTAATATGTAATAGAAATAAAATTTTGTGGTTTTATCAAGTTAGATATTTAAACATAAGAAAAAAAATTCATATCAGCCAGAAGGAAAAATTTATTTTTTTCTCCAATGTTGTAGAATTTGAGTTTTAGATATCTGACAAAAGAAATGAAGAATATTTCATAATTTTAATGAATGATATAATTTTTATTTTTGAATAATAATTAGTAAAAAATGAAAATAGGTAATTTGTGCTAAAAAGAAAAAGAAAGGAAGAAATTCTAGTTAAGTAAATATACAATACACTCATGTTTTGAGCAAACAATTATAAAATACTCTAAATATAATGGGCAGAAATTTTCATTTCCAGAGCAACACCATGTTTGAATAAGAATTAATACTCATAACTCATTTCATCTTGTAAGCTACAAGAAAACGCTATTAATTGAAACTTTATTTCTCCAAAAGGTCGAAAATAGAAAGGATAATGAATATTTTCTGCATCATAATTTACTCTATATAATAGAAGTAAAATTATTTGCTTCTGTACTTAATTTTAAACTGGGATTCTTTGGGTATAGTACTTAAAATTTTTAAGAATTAAAGTAAATTTGCTTAATGTTTCGAATTATGTTTTACTGCATCTTCCCTTGTTTATATCTGAAAACTTCAAGTCCTACATTTTTATCACAACTTTTGAATGAAACACGGTTAATTTAAAATCGCTTTTGAGGAAAAATATAAAATTTTTAGAGTTAATTGGTAGAACTGTGAAAAAACTGATTGGCTGTATTTTCAACTATGGGACAATAACTTTAAGGAAATGTTTACAATGTCAATCTATATTGACTTTATATACTGAGGCAATAAGAAAGTTCCAGAATCAATTCGATACACGCAAAGAAATCGAGTGTTAGCTTTTCACATGTAAAAATGAAAAGATGTTAAGTTGAAATAAATATAGCTTCATTCTAGCCAAAGGGATTAAAAATAAAGCCATTAATAACAATAATTAAATTCAATGAATCCGGCATTGGGCTAGAAAGTCAGTTGCACCTTTATTCTTATATTTTAAATTCTCCTGAAGATTACATGATGATATTAACAACAATCCAGGTATTGAAATCTTCAGGAAAAAATAAGTGGTGTAACAAGCTTTATCACATTTTAATTGAGCTAGAGTCAGAAAAAGTACTCCAGAAACAGCTATTATAAGCTTATATGCATTATAGGGTCTTCTATCTGGGTATGCATTGAATTAAATCACTTTCGGAGGAAATAGATACCAGTTACCTAAATTTTATAATGATATATAACAATGTCATTGACAATGAATTTGTAATGGTAGTTCAGAAAAGTGAAAAAAATTATTCCTTTTAAAATATTAAAAATATTATTAGACTCCTTAATATATACAATAAATTGATACGAAACATATGAGGTTAAACTGCTAATAATCTACATAGCAATTAATTAAAATAGCTATTTTCCTTTTAAAATACACATTACTTTTGTTGTGTAAATTTATTAGTGGTGCCATTAAAATTAAAATGAATAGTTACTTCATTCTGACTGTATAATTATGAAACATAAAAAGATCAACAAGTAAATGTAATCTTAGAAATACTTACTCTTTCCCTTCCCGAGGCTAAGATAATTTATTTGTAACTTATTGGCCTAAATTTTATCCACCAGAAAAAGATATGTAGAAGTTTTTCATCATAAATAATAACTTGAGTTTTATCGACTCGAAAAGTTTCCCTATAATGAATGAAAAATAACCCCGAACATTGTAAAGTGAATATAATTAGATTCTGCTTTTGGTATTTAATATTATTTAAAAGTTACATATAACTAAAAAAGAAACCATTATTAGAAAGACGATCGTACTTTTAAGAGACAGGAATAATGTCTAAAATCTAATGTAGGGAAAAATTGATTAAAAACTGCATGAGTTTTGATTTCATAAAATAAATCTAAAGAGTTGTTATGAAATAGTATCTAAACGTTAGCCAATGAATATCAGCTTACATTTTGCCTATTTCACATGGCATTTATTTTTCTTCAATCATTTTTAACACAAAGGTTGTATATTTCCAGACAATCAGCTTGATTTCAAAACATTTTGAGAGATGAAAAATCGTATTTTTGTATTACAATCTTCTCTAAAAATGAATTTTAGACAGCAAATATTTTATCACAATATTTGTGTCCTGAATTAACAAGTTTCAACGTAAATAACTTTTATACAGCCAATATTTCATGACAGCGTTCTCTTACTATTTATTTTCTGTAAAAATATAATCTCTTTCTAACGAAGTTGTGATTTCCATGAAAAGAACAATATGAGAATTCGAAAAATTTCTAATACACATATTTTTATCACGCTGAAATCAGACTTCTGAAATCTTCCTAAGCTCTAATATTTTGTGAATGCGTTTCTTTCGAATAAAACACTTCATTTATATTTTACTAATGCTTTTCGTCCTTTCCTCGACAAATATATTATCACAGTGAAGTCTGAATATTATGCACATTTCATTTCTTTGGTTACTAGCTCTTTTACCGTGATTAAAATTTTAAAAATTTTACTATAATTTTCTGTTATAAAAATAGCTTCTATTTCTTAAGAATATTTTGTGTATTATTACTTATCTGATTTCTGAGTTATAAAATAAACTATAGATAATATACTGGTTAGAGCGATTACGATGTAACTACTTGTTATTAGAAACAAGAAATTTAAAAAAGGCGACCTGGGGTATATACTTTATAGTATTGCTTTTACATGAAAAATAGTTTTAACATAAATTTGTACGAAATGTGTATTCTTTTTTGGATAACACAGATTCTACGAACTACCACAATTATATGATAAGACACATTTCGATGTTAAGGTGAAAAATATTTCTACTTAAACAAAATAACTAAATACGAATTTATTTATTTTCTAATATATGATTTCATACTTTTCAGATAAAAAATAAAAATAACTGTTCAGTCATCAAGACAGGTGGTACTTCTGAGCATTTGACTTGTATAGATATATAAGTAACTTGAGTCATGTAAGTGAGGACCAAAACCCCTACAGGAAAGGATGGCGTCACTAACAAAATGTTTGAAAACTTTCTTCTAAAAATAATTTTCCTAATTACCACCCTAATTAACATATTTCTCAAAACAAACCACTTTGCATAAAACTGAAAAGCAGCAGTGGTCTATCCATTTTATAAAAGAGCAAAACTGCTCGATACAGATAGCTACAAACCTATCTTTCTTTTTCCTACTCGTCGTAATTTAACTGAATATATTATCCTTAACAGATTTAAGACCTTCATCAATGACTTTAACATTCAGATAACCTTCCGATAACATTTTTAACAGATAACCTTCTATTATATTACGAACCCCAAACCAATACAGTTTCACAATACAATTATCAACAATAGTTCTCTTGCTCTATCTAATGTAACTCTAATCACTTCTAGTTTTCAAAAACTATTAACCACAAGTGTTTTTTTTTCCTGTATATACAAAAAGCCTTTGCCCGTTTGCTGTTCGCTCACAACCCCCCCCCCCCCACACAACCACTTCCTTCACTCTTATATCAATTATAGAAATTGTCAAGTTAAAATTAAAAATCAACTCTCAGCCCCCTGAGAGTTGATTGAGAGTTGATTAACGCAGGAATTCCTCAAGAAAGTGTATTAGGGCATTTTTCATTCAATATTTACATCAACGATATCCCTAATTATAGATTTACAGATATAAATATGTACACCAGTGATACTTATTTTTCCCCGTTTAAAAATCCTGAATGTCAATCACTTTTGCCCTCAATAAACACTTAAAAATCTATGAATATTACTTTGATATATGGAGAGTAAAAATGTCAAGAAATCAGACGTAGTTCTTTTTACAAATAAAAGAAAAATTATTAACCCCTAGCTTCTCTATAAAAAAACTCATCCCATGGTCTCAGTCTACAAAATACTTTGGAGTAATTTTAGATAAACAACTCACTTAGAAACAACTTCTTACATAAAAAAGCGAAAAATTCCGAATTCCTTAATTAGCCAGAATTCTACAGCGTCAATAGAAAACAAGATGACTCTTTACACCTCCGTAATGCTACCAGTTTTCACCTAATGCGTTATCTGTGTGGACATATGATACGCAATTGATTATCTAAATTCTGGAATGCACCCGAAGCTCTATTATTCGAAGGATAGCTAAAGCTCGGTGGTTCATGAAAAACACTGAATTCAGAAGAGCACTTAAACTCCCTACTTTCAGAAAACACATACAAACCATCTTCATCAACATTTTTAATAACATTTTTAATATAGATTATATTATTATACAAACCTTAGAAAACGAAACCTATCCCACAACACCGCTGTTTAAGATATCCGGAAAAATCTTCCACGATTTCTATGAGCCACCGAAAAATGTTCTTTTACATTAAAAAATCTTCCAAAATTAACAAAGCAAATTATTTTCCCTCTCGTAGAATTTCCCTTTCAATTTCCATTTCTCCCTCTTACTGTGCGGAGCTTCCGCTTTTTCGCTATCTTTCCTTTTTTCTGATTAACCAATCAAAACATTTCCTTGCAACTTCTCTTTTCCAAGCAATTTCGCTCCATCTTAATTCAGAAAATGCATATTAAACACTTTAAAATTTCTAAAACTGGCAGTTAATCAATTTTAATCCCTCAAATTCAAATTTGACAACCGCAATGAAGAGGGCAAGAAAATCTCCTTCCTCCACACATTACCTCTAGAATAGAATTTTGATTTGCAGCACAAATTGGGCTGCTTCAACAGAACTTTCGCTCTAACTGCAACCAGCATGAAAAAAACAATTCTTCCCTTAGCAGCAAGGATACCAAATACGGCTTAGAGGCCACTGCACGGCCTAGGTATCCTAATCATTATTAGCATATGCAGAAAACATCATAATATGAACAACATCAGCAGCAGCATATGCAGGAAAAGGAAAAACGATTTCTGGACATGAAAACGACCATATTGAGGCTTGGTCAAATACTTCATTTAAATTGAAACTGGAGTAAAATAAAACTCTGTTCTCCCATTCTAAATGAGTTACTTGTATTTGTGCAATCGAGAAATTTTTTATACTATTACTAGATTTTTTATTCTGTAAAAGAACACGGAACACTTACTTCTGCACTATTAACTCATGTATAATTTTAAAGTACACAAAATTAACTTCACAGCAGCAGAGAATTTTTTAAAATATATAAAAAAATCTCTATCTTTATATACATACATACATGCACACACACATATATATATACTGAAAATTTATGTAAGAATAATTTAAAATATTTAAAAAAGTCAGAAAAAAATATAAAAGCAAATTAAAAAATAAATGAAATTTGGAACCCAGCAATTCAAACAGTAATTTCGGGCTGAGGACTGAATAAGCGGGGTTAAACTAGTTTCATGGTACCAACCTTCCCCCTTTGCGACTTGGTAGGCAGAATTGGGAAATCCAAAGAACAAAAGAGTTCAATGATAAAAAGAGGCAAAAAAGTACAGTGATAAAAATTGCAAAAATAAAATCTATAATTCTAAAAATTATCAACACATCAAAATATAAAAATTATTTACAAAAATTCAAAGAAATGAAGATTCAAATATAGGATTAGAATGGTCGAATAATCTTCAAACGAACAAAAAGCTTAAGAGGGATATCAGATATTCGAAATATATATATATAGTCATTCTCGAAATTAATGTCTCTCTCTTTCGATCTCTATAAATATACTATCTTCACCTCCTTCAGCAAAGCATACAGCTACGGTTCTGGAAATGTCGTGTTACTATTAGCCTATTCCCCGACTTGTGATGCACACACACACACACACACA
>BMAW01036531.1:387578-443373 GCA_019974015.1 Nephila pilipes
ACAAAAAAAAAAAAAAAAAAAAAAAAAAAAAAAAAAAAACGAAGCACCAAGTATGACTTATTCGATGGAGTTAAAAATTGGCGGATAGGAAAACTATGTACAGAATAAAAAATGACTCAAATTTCAGAAAAATTGAATGATTTATTTCAGAGTTACATAGTTACAAAGTAATGAGTTCAGTAAGGTGTTGACTCACCTCTAGCCTAGATGCAAGCTGCCACACGATGTGGTATAAAGTGATAAAGCTCCTTGATGGTCTCCTGCGGTATTTCTCGCCAAATTTTCACCAATTGTCGCGCTAGGTCATGAACGTTCACTGGTAGATGCAGTCGCCTTCCGATCATATCCGTGACATGATCCTTTGGAGAGAGATCTGGCTGACCAAGGAATTGTTTGACAAGCTATAAGACAGTTCATAACAAAACGTGCCGTATGTGGTGTGGCATTATCTTGCTGAAAAATGAGGCCAAGGTACTGCAAAAGGAACAGTAGCGAAACAGGTCTCAGAATGTCGTCGACGTACCGCTGTGCTCTCTAATAACGACCAAAGGGTTCCGGCTATCATGAGAATCGGCACCCCAGACCATAACTCCTGGTTGAGAGCCTATGTGGCGTGCAATAGTGAAAGTAGGATCGGCATGCAACCCAGAGCGTCTTCAGATACCTCTTCGATGATCGTCAGGACACAGTTGGAAGCGGGATTGGTCACTAAACACTATACTTCCCCCGTCAACATCATTCCAACCTGATAGAGCCAAGCAAGACTATAATTCGGTTCGACAGTGTGTAGGCGTGAGTGGCTGGTGGCGTAGCGGTCGGTACGAGGGTAGATTTTTCTCTATCAGCCGTCTGTGAATGGTCATGGTGGACATTCGTGTGCGGGTCACACGTCTGATGGTTGATAACGATGAACCAGGCGCTGTGAAAACTGAATTAACATTCACTCTGTCCTCCCGATCTACTGGGCTCCTAGGTCGACCGTTACCATCATGACGCTGAATTCTGCCATTGTCCACCCATTCTTGCCAGCATTTTCTAATCGCCGCATCGTTTCGACCCATATGACTAGCGATTCTACGATTTGCCCAACCTGTCTCTTTCAATCCAATGATATGACCTCCTTCAAATTCTGACAGTTGCTTGTAATGAGCTTGAATCTTGCGGTGAGGCATTTTTTCAGTCGTTGAAAGGTATCCTTAATCGCAATGCAACAGAAAATTTGCCCATCAGATTGAGAATCTTATATACACCTGGTGAGTAAGCAGTTCCTATGCGCTGCTGTAGCTCTCTTATTCATTCATTGGACACCAAAATTTTAATCATTTCCATGCTCAGTCCAAACGTCTTTGCATACGAAATTTCAAAATAATTGGGTAACTCAATCTTGGAGCATCGTTTTTTCTTTTGTTGTCGTTATAGAGTGTATTTTATTATTTCTTTTTCTTCTTTTGCATCTTTTTTTTGTGAATTTGTTAAATTTCTATTCTGAGTTGTAACATTTTTCTGTTGGTATTGGTTTGTGCTTGTTAAAATATAGTTTACCCAGAAAATCTGTCAAAAGCCAGAAACAGAATTTAAGAATATGGCATTTAATTTACCTTATGATTCTCCTTTTCTTTATGCCTTTTTTTTAATTATTTGGGAGTTGAACTTTACTTTATTGCCATTATTAGTAGGTTTAGTATTCTTTTAGGTGTATTGATCTCTTTCTTAATTTGTTTTGTGTTGTAATTTTCTCTTTTTCTTTGGCTCTAAGTATAGGGCAATTAAAAATTATTTATCAGTTTTCTTTATATTTTTCTATATTCCAAAAAAATTCTACTTTAATAATTTCTCCTATACTAATTTTAGTTAATTATTTTGAATTCTTTCTTCATAATACCGAATTACTCATTTTTGTTATATATATGTGTGTGTGTGTGTATGTATGTGTGATTAATATTAATCTTAATTCCTCTGGAGAAAGAAGTACTACAGATAGGAAACACGTTCTAAATTCACAGTGTTATTTTAAACTAAAAAATTTGGTGTAAGGGTAAAATGAATTTTTATTTTTTATTGCGTGGAAAACGAATATTTTCCCAAAATGAATTTGGAACCATTTTTTTGCTATACGCTGGGCATATATTTACCTTCTTTTCTGGGCATATATTTTTCTTCTTCTTTCAAAAAGTGATAAGCTCATTTTGTAGAAAAGAAACGTAAAAGATTTTTAACTGCATTTCAGCTAGCTATAGATCAATACTTTGAATACAAACAGAAATTCTGAATCGGATCGAGTAATGCCACATGATCCAATTTTAGTTTAAAGAGTACAGAGAAATAAAAGGTCGACAAACAATAAGCTCAACGACAAATTGCTATTCTGACTTGGAGCTCTTATTCTCTTCTCGTAAGAATTCCCCGTAGAATAGGTTGAATCTCTACCGTTGGAGCCTTATTACCCACTTGGGAATCTTGCCGACGGAAGTATTAAAGAAATAGTTGTCTTCAAAAGATCAGTTGATGAATGTACGAGAATCGGCATTTGAAGATAATACAAGGAAAGAAACAACATTTATTTAGGAAATATTGTGTGGATACCTTAATAAAAATTATTGCTTAAAAAAAGGTAATTGAAAAAATAAGGTAAATTTAAAATTTATTCAGTTCTTTAAAGATTAAAGTGATAATTTAGAATGAAAGAAATTTAAACATTTAACTTTGATAATGTGTTACATTTCTCCAATATACTTTTCATCACATATATTTTATAAGTATGAACTGTTTAAACAATTATTAATGTCCTCGAAAGTCGAGTGTTTTGGACGTTTGCCAAGAGAGTCACAAAAAGTGGGCTTTAAATCTTAATAAGAAAGATATTTCTGTGATGAAATGCTTCTAGCATTTCTCTGGTGAGCTTAAATTTATCATGACTGAAGCATCTCTAAAATGGCGTTAGATCTCGGGAAGTATGGGTTCACAATCACTACCGGTGTATTTTTCGTTTCCAAATAAGTTAGGTTTGTAGAACTGTCTTATCTAGTTTTGCTGATCTAAGATCCACACTTAAGTAACTGAGATCTCAGTCTTTGCAATTTTTGTTGTTGGAAATTAGAGGATTCTACGATGATTCAACATATGTATTATTTATGAGAATTTCATGAACATAAGACTGGGAAACTGACTTTAATATTATAAGCAAGCAGGCCACGTCATTGAGGAAATTATCTTTAATTGTGTTTTTCTCAAAATGAATTTTTTTCTTAGAATTACAGGTATGTATTATTAGATTTTCAATAGCCTACTTTATCAATAAAGCTTATATTTTCCACATTATAAAATGAGGTTATTTCCTGTATAGTAAATGGAATCTTTATGTAATAAAAGTCAACACGCGCGAGAGAGGGAATTTCAAAAGTAGCACTATATCTATATAAAAAGATTAAGAGAAATTCAAATTGTAAAATTTACATTTCTTTAAAATTTATTAAATTTATACTTTGAAATTACAATTATATAAAGTGCATAGAATGTTGTGTTTGTAAGTACTCTAAAATTTTCAAAGTTTAAAATGCAATGGAGTTTGTGCTAGATATTATAAAGATAAGTATTAGATTTAATGTAAATAGAACTATTGATTTCTTGATTGTTCATACGTAATTATTTATGCATATAAATGTGATTTTCTTAGACACAGATACATATTTATTCAGGTATCTCAATTTCAAAATATCAATTCCATTTTTTTTCATTTTAAAAGGTGGAGACTGTTTAAATTTGGCATAATGTAATCTCCTTTTTTCTTGTAGAAGACGATTCAATTACCTTATCGCTTACTTTCAGTTCTGGATAAATTAGATTATTACGAAATTTTAGAACTGAGTGAGGAAGAATAAATTCAGCTTCATTTAAAATACTTATTACATACATGCAAATGAAAAAAAAAAAGACTCATGAAGTTATGCAAAATATTCTGGAAATTAAAAACAAAACAATGGTTAAATAACAAATTCATTAAAATGCATTCATTTAACTAAATTCTTATGTTAATCGCCAACTGTATGTAATTTGTTTACTGTCAAAAAGCTAGTATAATGTTCATATTAGAGACATTATGATGTTGGGCTATTCGCGGTTTTCTCTTCACTAACCTTGGAGATTTTTAATTAAGATTGATTGCTATAAATAACAATTTCTTCCCAACCAAAATGAAACGTGAGTTGTTAAATTAAAGACAGGTAGAAATAAAGTGAAGTGAGGTAGATAGGAAAGTATATAAGCAAAGCGGGAGACACACAATAGAGGTCTAGTGACTCTAGCGTTGAGCAGTTGTCCTATAGTCGTAGACGAGATCAAGAATTACTACAAGTTATCGACGGCATAGTGGAGCCAAGAAGTCGAGTCAGCCTAAACTTCGACGTTTTGGTAAGACTATGTTAATTTGATATTAGTGAGACAGGCAAATATCTCTAGGGCATTACTTTGGAGAGTCGGTGTTCATTTATCTTCATAGTGCTAAACTGTGGAATAAATATAGTGTGTGAGATCTGTCTAACGTCTTCTTGCATGAATTATTCACTTTATAGTGTTATATTTAATTTTGATATAGCACAAGAGGCGAATAGGAATGTTATGTCGTCACAGCATGATATATATAAATGACGTGTATTTAATTTGGTTTTATTATTTTCATGAAACTTGATGGTAAAATCATATAGAAATAGTAAGAAAAGTCTTTTAAGACATACTACATACTGAATTCTAAATGTGGATGACAAATACATTGCTGGATATTAAAATTGCAACACCAGGAAGGAATGATCTGACAAACGTCAAAATCTTATGAAAGGAATAAGAGGTTAGAATATGAAAATGATTAGTATTTCAGCGAATTTAGACGAAACAAGAGTGAGAGACGAAATCTGAAGCACTGCATAAAAAATTGTGCAGTGGATTTCTAATTCGGAAAGCGCTTTGGAAGGTTGGAGTTTGCTCAGAATCTCATATGCTTCGAAAAAGAGGAAGAAAGGCATACCAACATGTTTTGGAATTCCATAGAGGCAGGATAGTTGCCTATCGAGAGTGAGGATTATTATTACGAAATATCGCTTGTCCCACTAGATGAAATCTAACCACTGTCATGCGAATTATGAATAAATGGGTTGCTGAAGATCATACTGACCGACATGAAGGATCTTCACGTCCTGCTATAATTAACGCTCAAGAGAACAGACATATTTTGAGATCGGCCTGGCAAAAACGTACAACCACATCACAGACCATCATTCAGGAAATGGGCATGCTTGCAGCACGCCCATTATTCGCTCACAGTGCGACGACGTTTGCAGCAGCATGAACTATAAGCACGACGAACATTACTTCGGCTTCCTTTGGCAATGCAGCATAGAGAGAAACTGCGACTCTGGTGCACCTAACGACAAAACTGGATACAGAAGTGGCACAATGTCGTCTTTTCCAGACTAGTCCTGGTTCAGAAATATGACGGCCGTATATGTGTTTGGAGGTTCCGAGGAGTCCGCTGGTTGCCTACTTTCAGTCGATATCGGCATAGAGGCCCTGAATGTGGAGTGATGGTTTGGGCAGCCATTCGATACACAACACGCAAATCTATAGATCAGATGGACGGTAACTTGAACGCAGATCGGTACATTTCTGACATCTCACGTCCATTGGTTGTGCCCTACGTCGAGGCCTGCCAAATGCCATCTTCCAATAAGATAATGCAAGACCACATGTTGCACGTCGTGTTCTTACTTTCCTCGTTACACAGGGTATTTTATTATAGCCCTGGTCTGCCCGGTCTCCACATCTGTCACCCATTGAAAACATCTGGTCATGGGTTGCTGAGAGACTGTCCCGCCATCCCTCTCCAGTTGAAACGATTGATGAAGTGTGGTATAGACTTGAAGCAGAATAAGTTGTCAGTTTCTGTCATCCAACCCCAGTTCTACTCTATTTCTAACCATGTAAGGGCAGTTTTAGCTGATAGTCATGGCAGCTATTTCCACTAATCTTGCACTTAAAACTGCTGGCAAATTCAATCGTTTTGTCTACTGCGTACGTTCAATAAATATCTTTTTTGCATTTGCTTTCCTGTATGGGGTTGCAACTTTAATGACCAGCAGTGTATATAAAACGCTTTTCTTAGTTACTTCTGTTCTAATTTGTGCAAATTTACACATGAATCCAGAAGAGATTGAGTGAATCAGTATTTATAGTGCCAATAGTTAAATTGAAGAATATTTCTTTTTTATATATATAAAACTAAGATACTTAGAAATTTTAAAATTTCACAAGAACTTTAAAGGTTAAAAAGTTTTACGAAAAAAAAAAACCAATGAAAAATTGCTTTTCTTTTTGTAAAAATAGTATGTATAAATATTTCTTAAAATTAAAACTACAGTTATATGTGGCAAAATAAATAAATAAATAAAAATGAGATATAATATGTAAAAAAAAAGAGGGAGAGAGAGAGAGAGCTAAAGTGTAAACAAAAATAATAAAAATTCAGAAATATTTTTTCTATCATCATTAACAAATTAAACACAAATGCACTGAAAAGAACAGTTTATCATCATCCCAAAAAAGGTGAAGAATTTTCAATTCTTCACCTCTCACACAGAATTTCCAGCTGAATATTTCTTACTAAAAATTGAAGTGTGCGCGATCATAATTTAGATATTTATACAGCTGAGAGTGTGCACAACCCTTCAGTTTTCAATCAATAATTTTCATCTGGATTTAAAAATCTTCAATTTTTTAATTTATGATGATATTTAACTATCATTTTCAGAGCATTTTTATTTAATTTCTTACTGACCGAAGAAAATGATTATTTTTTTTATCTATTTTTTATAACTCTTTTGCAGCATATATAAATGTTTTTTTAATATTATATTTATATTTTCTACTTTTTGGTCTTAATTCTTAAAAGAAATGTAACAACATTTTTTAGTTTGTTTTTTCGAATTTGTAGTTTGATAATCGAATATTGCATCGTCATATAAACTGAGATTATGTGCAAAATTTCATAGGTTATCGGAAAGTAGGCTTAAAAGTGATGAAAATTTTGCACTAAACTGATACACAGAACGAGGTAATACGAAGGGATAGATAAAAAAAAGACCTTGCGTAAGAAGGAGATATTATTAACTATCAAGATATAATTGTAAGATAATAAATACAATAGCAACATTTCAGATCGAAAAAGCAATGAGAAAGGTTGAAAAATATACGACCATTTATCTAGAAAAACATCCAAATAATAGGGAGAGTAATATTTTTTAAAAAAGTTTCCTTATCAAGGTAAAGAAAATAATATAAACAACTTCAAGTTAATTTTTTTGTCAATTTATTAATTTATTTTTTTACAATCTTGTTGATAATTTTTTTTACACTTATGCATTCGGAAAGCGATTTTTTAAAGTAAAATATACGCATAACTTTATATGAAACCGGAATACAGCATATTTCCTGAATAGCAAATTCATATTGAACTAGTTGACAACTAGGAGGAGGTGATAATTTTTTCAATTCAGTTCGGAGACTGTCAGAGAAATAATTTTGAAAATGCTTTCCATTTGTGTGGCCACTGTAAATGAGAAAATTTTTTATAAATTATTTATAGTGGGAATCAAATTATTCTTACTGTTCTAAGTATGTATTTTACTGAATCATTTGAACAATTTCATAATTGTACATTTAATTAATGCATTCTGAGGTTCTTATGCAAAGATATGGTAAGAGCACGTGGTCTATATAGAATAGAAGTTATAGGGACAAGCTCAAGTGACATCTTTACAATATACTTTTCACATGGATTTAGTCTACTTTTGCATAGCAAGAAATGAATATAAGTAGAAATCTAACTTACAGGAATTAAATTTGAGCATTTTCTGCAGTGGACGTCAGTCTTCCATTTTATACAGCATTATTTAAAAATATGTCAAGGATAGCACACACAATATCTAATCCTCTTCTAAATGAGTTTTGCATTTTTAGCAAAATTAATTAATACATGATTTGAAAAATGTTCTGGGGATATTTTATGGCACCACATTTGCCTCTGAATTAAAATGCTTGTCAGCTAAAGATAAAACTGTTATATTAGGATTTAGTAATACAATTTTATCTACATATTAAAACAAGGCTTTCTAAAATTTCTTTGTAAACTTCGAAAACTGGTTTTAACTATTATCCAAATCAAATCGATTTACAGTATTTTCTTCTTATAGTACAACTCAAATAATTTTTGTACACAACACTTAAAGGTCAGTTGACAGGTTTTAATTTGCACACTATTAATAAAAGCATCTTTATTTTTTGTTATATATATAAGAACTACCATTGAAATCCTCTCTATTGTATTATTAATTAAAGCTGAATCATCATCTTGGTATTTCATGGAGTAATACAGTGATGTTTTTACTTAGTTTTTTGGTTGTTCCGTGTTTTGCACTCTTAGATTTATTCACACACGTCTTAGATATTGTCAAGTATCAAGTATTCAGAACTCAAATATATGTCCGTAAGCTCAGAAATGAGTTGTTAACACAGTATATAATGTTAATTTAAGTATGCTTACCAAAATATAGAAACTGATTTAATTTTTTGATCAACAACAATATATCACATAGACTCGAAGAGTGCTAAAACAACTTGAAAGTCAATGAGTAAGTGTAAAAGGCAATAGAAGGACTCTTCTGTAACGACAGTTTGTTCATTTCATTAGTTACATGAGAATAAATATGTACAACAAAAGAATAAACACGTTACATCAGAAACATTATAAACCTATATTCTGATACACTAATTATAGTTTAAATGCTCGGGCTTAACTATAAGCATATGATCAGTTTGCAACGTTTCCAGACACACAGCTATAATATCATGCCAGAAGGGATTCTTAAAAAATATCAATCTACTATTTTAAATATCACCAAACAATCATTTCACGCCATTATAGAGAAAATGACTGTCCCAAAGATCCAATAATGCTTAAAATATAATAATTCCTCTTCCCATGGCTGCTTTTTCTTTCTTCACGCAAGCAAAACATATACGCCCTACTTTATCTTCATTCTTTCATACAGATAACACTTAGATGGGAATTTTGCCAATATAGATCTAATAATTAGCAGTATAGTTATAAAATTAATGGCCCAATTTCGAATTCTTATTCGCAAAATTTTTCTCCCGGATAACTTCGATGTTTCATCCGAAAGTTAAATGATACATGTCTTCCCTAGACAGGCTATACATTTAAAATTTTTATCGCTAAAGCTATCACTTCGAAGAAGTTTGTGCGTGCAGAGGTCCTTTCGTCTTTGCTTAGGTTTTTTTTATTACTTTATCATCCTAACAGGAAAGACGAATATTTTATTTTAGCTTTCAAGATTCCATAATGGGTTTTGAAGTTGGTGGTGGTTGATGCGTTGGAGGAAATTCCTTCAAAAATTGTAAGTGCATTATACTTCATCAATGTATAGTAGATTTATTCGGGATGTAATGTATAATTGGACTTCTTTTGGGATTCTGTGCTTTAGTGGGAGAAGCGGTAATAAATAAAAACTGCAATGAAATGAATTATACACCGAAAAGCAGGGGAAAGAATGATAGTTATGGTACCAAAAATTCGAATGAGTTTTAACAAGAAAAGGAGTGACAGTGATTCATTAAATTTTATTATAAAATCAGCTGGTTACTGCATAAAATGCTGTTTGTAGTAAAACACGTGAACTGGAGGAAAAATTTAATTTCGAGAAACAAAACGTAACAAAAAAGAAGAAGAAAAGGAAAAAAAGTATTCAAAATTTCACTCAGAAAGAGTAATATGAGGCAAAAACATTAAAACGATATTTATTATGTTTCTATTCATATATAAAATTTTTGCAATCATTTTTCTATTTAACATGGCTACATTTAAGTGTTTACGTTCTTTGGGACTTAGCCATTTCGAAGCGATACAGAATTTCAGAATAAATATTTACTAACATAGAGTTTTGCAAAATCTTGATTATACTTATATGATTTATGCTTTGGTTCTTAAATGCACAGGTCTTCTTTAACAAAACTATACCAGGAAGAAAAGAAAATAGCAGAATCTGATTTATCGCACATAAAAATATAACAGGAGAAATGCATAATTATATTTACAGGTTTCTTGGAGTACATAACTTGTAGAATTCAGTACACAGAACTGCCACTTCTGGGAGAAATAAAACCGCTTTCCCGAATGGGCATCAAGAGCAACTGTGATTAGATAATGAATATGAGTTCATCATTTCATGCGACTTCAAATCTATACAACAGTTCATCAATCGTAGAAATGGCTCATGACTGGGCGTATCAGTTTCTCGGAAACATATAAGCAGATATTTTCAACTGGCGAAGTACTTGGAGAATGTATAATACATTATATGAAAAGCAATATGCTGTTAATGCATTTCTTGTTGTGAATAAACATCACGAAGAAAATGAAAACATGGCACAACCTCGTATCGAAACATGTGGAAAAGGCAACGGTGGCTGTTCAAAGTACTTGCAATGCGAACAAGAAGTGATCGGAATGAGTATTCAAAGAAATGTGTATTTATATCGGAATGTGTATCCATATCATTACTTCAGAGGCTGAGCCCTAAGGCGATGTCGAATACAAACTGGAAACATTCGTTATTCTTGGTGTCTTCACAAATGGATACATCTATCAGGATATTATACGCAGAAACGAGATTTGACAGAGAAGACGATGAGACACCTCTCATGTGTTAACTATCGTAGTTCAATGCTACACTATCGACATGCCCGACTCATCATGAAAGTCGCAACACTTGTAGCCATGCTAACAGCCCGTGATGTTATAGACGTCGTCGTGCTCTCCTTGTGAAGAATTGTCACCCTGAAACGATCCCATATCTCGATTCAGTGTACGCGATGTGGCTGTAATGATTCTGCAAGGCCACTCAGGTGATGTGTCTTTCCTTTCGGATTTCAGAGAATGGTGGTCCATTGAGATCCTTTAAGAGTTCTGTACGGTTCTCTTGCGCCCATTGATTAAATATTCACATAACAGTCATAGGATTACGACCATCGCAAGCAACAATGTTGGAGAAAGGCAACTCTCAGTCCTGGTAAATCACGATCATGTACTGGTCAAATTCTGGCACTTTTAAATGATAAAGTTACATCTTCATATACGAGGAACAAAACTGTCGTTACAGGGCCAACAAATGTTCGAATACAACTTCCGAAGGAGAAAGCCTTTATACAATCATCTCTTTAATACAGGCTGTAAATGGTAATACGCTTACCTTGTTTAAATGTACAGAAATGCTAATTATTTACATATCCTAACATACTGTAACATTCATGCACATGTGGCGATTATTGTTTGCCGCTTTTAGAGTGTAGAATTTTAATAGCTAGAATTGTACAATCTGTAAGCGAAATTTTAACTCTTTAATGTGAAAAACAAAAAAATAAATGAATATTTTTGAAATATTGAAATAAATAAATAAAAATTCGAAAAAAGATTAATTGTGAAATTCGATTTCAGTCTCTTTCTTTAAACTTCTTAAATCCCAGCTATTCTGCAACCATCTCAAACTGGATAAGGCGTTAGACATTTTGGCTTATTTAGTACCGATTAGCATTTAGGCTAACTATTCCACTTTCTACTTTGTTCTCATACTTTCTTTTCTCCCTTTTCACGTGTGGTATGTCTAGTGTCACGTCGCGGGGGGCTCTGAATCATCGGCCGGAGGGATGGGAACACTACATCTCCCTTCCAAGTTCTGACGTTACATGTGTTTACAAATTTAGCTTACCAGCTGAAAACCTTAAGATCAACAATCAAAATTATTTACGCAAAGCAAAATTAGCTCATAATCATTAACACTAAATACCTAATAAGAATCATCATAAAAATAAACAAAATTCAAATCCTTTAAGACTTGCAAAAATCAAATATAAAATTCACATTTAAAAATATCAAGTTCATATCCTTCAAATCATTAATTCTCGTATACAAATATTCACATAGTTCAAATTCATATATTTCAAATAACTAGTTACATACTTTAAAACATCAAATTCGTACCTTCCAAAGTATTAATTTCATACATTTCGGAGTAACAAATTTTTAAAACATTTTAAATTGCTAATTCTCACACGCATAGAAAATACTTAACTCTCAAAGTCTTCAAAGTCTAAGAATGGTTCACACAGAAAGAAAAAGAAATTCCTTAGCATAACACAATAATTAACTAGTTTTAAAATGCGTTTTTTAGAAATTCTCAAATGTTAAGAAAAACTCATCCCTGAATAAATTTTCATAACAATAACCAATCAATAGTTCTGATATCAATCATTAAATAATTCTGAAATATATTACTGAATAATTCTCTGATTAGTAATTTAATTTATTTTCCAACTAATTATTGAATAATTATGCTACGAATTATTCAATAATTCTTCAATCAGTTATTTAATAATCTCCAAAAAATATTCAAATATTGCATGAATATAAGAAGCAGTAAAATCCTTAAAACACAAAATTATATATTCAATTTGAGATAAAAGTTGCTAAATTAAAGCAGGGCTTATGCACATTGAAACTTTCATATTGAGTTCGACACAAAAGGTACCTTAATAAAAATACATTCCTAAAATTTAGAGTTCTTTTCCCCCTATTTAATTTCTCTATAGTGTAAAAAAAGTAAAATAAAAATAAAATAGTTCTTACTATCAAGGATTCTATAGGTTACCCCATATGAAGAGAAAGGGGTCAAATTTATCCATTTCACAACTGTGGTTTATTCTAGTGAGGTTTGTTGTGGGTCATCGATATAAACAAGAGGGGGGAGGGGCTTTTTAAGTCGATGATTTTTCTTCCCCTGTGTGTTACACGCACTAGCAGTTGTCCTCAAATATATTCCGTTTCCTTCCGTGATGTTTCCTACGAAGGGATATTTTAGTCTGCTGCAAGAATATCGCTCTTTCCTTTGTCACCACCCGCGCATGTCGACAATTTTAATGTGTCTTCATGAGTTAGCCCCAAGTTCTTTTTTCGATAATTCCTTAATGAAGTTTAGTAGGACACTTGGCCTCTGCGGTGCATTATGATACGGTGTTTCCTCCCGGGGTCAAAGAGAGTGCATCTTCTTTTTCTATGAATTTTTCCCATTATCTTGGGGTTGTAGAATTGTTCCATCTTTAGAGTCTGTCTTCTCCTTCAAATAATGCTCAGCATTTCGCATTGAGGTGTTTTGAAGTAACTTTCCTTCTACCTTCCTCTTCCCATCTGCTTAATAAAATCATCTGCTCTTTACGTTCCTCCTTTTCGCGCATCCTCAATCCTTTTTTTCACGATGTCTCAAGTGCCACAAATCCTTTTCTAACCGTGGGGGGTTTCTTCTAGCCACCTCAAATCCTTCTCTAGCCACTTTCACTGCTGCCCTTTTCTTTTCCTAGATCTTATTTCCTGATCTCACATTTCAACTTCAATTCTTCTGTATATTTTCTTTCTTTTTCATAGGGTTTTTTTTACAATCACCTATTTTGATTCAAATTTTCTCTGTTTTTTCTTCTTTCAAGCTGTTATCAAAGTAATGCTTCTTCCAATTTTCTCCCTTCCTCCCCTGTCTTTTCAATTCCGTTTGATGCATTTCTTCTTTCTCTTCATTTTTTAGTCACGGATCTCATTCCTTAATTCTTCTAACTGATTTGACAGATTAGAATTTTTGTTTTCCTTAGAATAAAATTGAATATCTAGTAGTGATAGTGCTTCGTCTTTTTCTCTAATAATTTCCTCTCATTCCCTTATAACTTATTTTTTTCTCAATTTCAGCTAACTTCAATTTAGAAACAAACTCTTCATGTTGAGACTGAAGTCGCTTTTCTAGAGATATTCGCCTTAATTCTTGTTCTCTTATAACCGATTAAAACTTTTTGATTTTCCTCTTGAATTTCAGCAAATTTTTTATCTTTCTTCTTCAATTCAGATGCAAATTATTCATGTTGAGACTGAAATCGTTTTTTGATAGATATTCGCCTTTCTTCTCGTTCTCATATAATTTGAGACTCAACTAAACGCTTCAAGTCTTCCCATTTTATCTTTTTCTTTTTTCAACATTCCTTCTCGTTCAAGCTCTCTCTGACGAAGTGCTTTATCTCGTTCTAACTGAAGTTTTCCTCTTCTCTCTCTCTCTCTGAGATTTTGTTTTAAATTTTCTAATATCAGACTTCTTTCTTTCTCTATTTCTTCCCTTTTCTTTTGCCATTGCCTCTCATTTTCTTCTCTTTGCTCTACTTCAATCCTCTCTTCAATGGTTGTGGCCAAAAAAATTCTGAAGAAGTTTTCATCTTTCAATATTTTTTTACTATCCAAAAATTTCTGCTTCAATTCCACTGTTTTTAAGCCATCATCAGTTATTTCACCTACCTCACTTAAAATGTATAACAAATCCTACTTTTTCATGTTCTTAAGCATATGCTTATCGATCAATTCTTTAACAAATTCTTCTTCAAATGCTTCAGAATTCAAATTGCACCTTCTCTGAGATTCTCTCGATCTCCATTTCTTGAGTGACGAATTGCAAGTCCTCTATTCCTATCCCTCTCACGATAAAAGCCTCTGCACTCCGCAAACCAACGGATCAGACTTGTCGCAAAATTCACTCAATCCCGAACAAACTCAAAATTCTCTATATCCTACTCAACGGTGTCAATGTGAGTTTTGCTTATGGTCCTTTAATATAGTGAAATGAGTTTCTACATTTAAAACTTAACAAATAATTTATTATGGAACTAAAAGGCTTATAGCGCTACAAGAAAGTCTTACTGTCACTGTTTTCCTCGCAATAGCTCGCCTTCGACTCTTTTCTAACACATTTTTTCTCCCTCCTTACGGGCAGTATTTCTAGGGCAGGCTTCTGAATTATCACCCGGGGTGGTGAGAGGAACACTACATAATAATCATATTTCAAGTTCAATTTTTGCTGTCAATACATATCTAATTAAAATATAAAAGTAGCTAATTTAAACATTACGCTCTCTCTTTGTCTCAATGATTTCTTGAAGCGATTGAATGATGAAAATATTTTTATGCACCATATACGGATGGCACAAATGGCACGAAGAAATTAATGTTTTTTCACTTAAAGATATTAAGCAGAGATGGCTCGTGTTTTTTTCCTCTGAGTCCTCTTAACAGTTATAATTTTACTTAAAAATTTCCTTGCTAAATAATAGCTTGTAACTTATTCGTCACAAAGAGTCGGCTAGACGCAAACAAACGGATGCACAAGACCTTATTTTAATTAACACGATTTGAATCTGAAGCGATCCTTTCGGAAATAATCAATGTAAATTTCAATACTGCACAGATATAACATTCTTGAAATGACTCAAGTGGTGCTTTTATTCAATACTTCGCAAATTTAAGCATTTGTGATGGTGGAAAATGCAAGTATAATAATAATATAAACCACCAGTCATGGTTTAAATTTTCCCGCATTGTACATCGAAAATCATTATCCCAGTATCACTTAAAAACAATTGTCAAGATTGCATTGTTAGAAAATTTTAAAGCAAGAAGGGTTTCCACGTAACTTTCAGTAACCCAAAACATCACTCAGATTCTAAGAAAAAGATTACTTACTCTTTAAAAGAGGAAAGAAAACATGTTTCAAAATTATGCAGACGCACAATAGTTTCATTGACGTCTGAGTGTCTTACAGCAGCTAGTTCTTAACGCATGGTGTGATTCAGCACACCACATGACTACCTGCATGTGTTAAAATTAAAGACTTTTAAAATTCCTTGTATCATAATATTTAGAATTTTGTAAAACATTAAGCATTTAAATGTTTCTAACTACAGCTCTAAATCACGATAATTAAAAATTTAAAAACAAAATAGTTCTTATTTATAAGGTTGCAAGTAACAAATTGCAACAGAAGAGTTCCCTATTTCAGCTTTAATAGAATTGCTTCCGTTAAATGAGTATGACCGCGGTTGCCGAGGGATTATGTTCACGGACTTATGACAGGCCTTGTTTCCTTCGAGTCTTGGGTTCGAGTGCTAATGCCATAAGAAACCCATCGTGGAGCGGAGCTAAAGCATGTTAAACCTGCCGAGGCTTCAAATCTTCAAGTTGTGATGACATGGAAGCTGGGGAAAGATGACATTTCAGGTTTAGTGTCTCTTCACTTGATCGTGGTTTAAAATTACAAGGTACATTGCCAATAGTACTAGTATTGTTTCTAAGTGAGACTTAAATCAAGTTGTTAAATCTGGATTATCGTGGGTACTGTAATTTGGAAAAAAAAATAAAGAAAGATCATTATGACATGTTAATAAAAATTTTAATACAAAAACAGATCTTATAGAACAAGTTTTGGGTAAAACATTTTTATTTGAAAGCGTATTGGGAAATATTCAACATTTTGATAAAGTATGTATACTTCTAGTGAATAGTTGTTCACGCAACCATCTATTATTAAGGGGAAAGAACATCAACTCTAATCACGACAGTAAAATTCAGCGCATTATTTGAGAGACATCACCTTTATTCAACTCACACTACATACACTATATATAAACATTCTTTATCTTACTTTATAAAAAGGTTACAGCGCATCTCCTGGCATTTACCCGTATATTTATGTCTTATTTGATGATCGCAATGCTCTGTGGGCGAAACACTAGGGACTTAACAATGATAGAAGTTAAGTCAAATCTATAGGTTGGGTAAAACTATTCTACTGATTCAGTCAGTTCATTGGAAAAATTTTGGGAAAATCAATTAATTCGGTGTATTTATTTTTTAAAAATTCACGTTTCCGCCGGTTCAAATCTGCCTTTTGAGCTTGGCGATATCGAAGAAAATGATTTTGGAAAAAAATATACCTTCAGTACAAATATTTAAAAGCTCTAGAAGCCTTTTGTAGTGAAAGTAAATTTTTTTATTAATCAAAATTTTGTATTTATCAAAACGACCGAAATATTTGTTCTGTTTTCTGTTTATACGCTAACAGTTTTGTCAAATTCCTCCTTTTGTTGTATTACTCTTTCTACTCGTGATTTGAAAATTTAATTCTCTTTGTGTTTCGCACATCAAAGAAAGACTAACTGATTTTCTCTTCTTTTTTTAGCCGAGATGTCTTGAATTTATATTAAAACTTTTTCTTCTTCTGTTAAACAATTTTGTAAGATAGAAAATAAATATAAGATTGTAAATACTTCCAGAATTTATTGTTTCCTTTTTAGTGTTTTGAGCACCATTCATTTTTATCAATAATTTACTTTTCTCATTGCTTCACATAAACATAAATTATTTCTATAAAAATAGTTCCCTTTAAATTTGCTCAATTTTAAGGAACATTATAATTATTAAATAAGGGATTTTTATTTTAAATTTGGAAATCTTATTTTCCTTCTTTGAATTCTTTTCACTTTTCTTCTTTTTAAATAATGCATCATGTATTTTGAAAAAGTGCCAGAGTGCTATTTTTTTCTAAGTGCTTAAATACAAACGCGTAATGATACATTTATCATTTAATTGACAACTTAAAAACAGAATGCTTTTAATTTTATTGAAATTTATTCGAACAGCTACCATAATAATTTTCATAAAATGTATAAAAATGATAGTAATAAATTTTTTAACAAAAATCTTATAATAATTATAGTTGTGTATTAATACTCAGAATAATATGATATGATGCAAATGCCTTATTTTATAGGATGCCATAATTAAAAGGAAGAAAAAGTTTTAGTTTATTTATTAGTAAACATTATTTTCGAATGAAACTACTAGAATATCCTAACACAATAATTACACCAGTTAATAAAATTTAATAAGAAAAGGCAGACATATAATTTTAAGGAAAATTTTTTTTTTATTAAGTAATAGCAAATATAAGTATAGAATAATGGACATAGTCAAAAATATTTTCTGCTATTCGAATTTTGGATTTTGAACGAAGACTTTTAGAAATAAATTTCTGAGTCGTAATTATGGCTTATAAATAGAGTATCAAAAAGTCAGAAAGGCATATTTCATATTTTCTAGGGAATAATATTTCTTACTTTGAATGTCGAAAATGATAATATTGAAAATAATGCGTCTTTTGAGTCTGGATTTGTCGTAATTCCACGTACTTTTTTCATGTTATACAAGACAACTGCTTGCAATGTTTATATATATTAGCTAATAAAGCAAATATTTTATCTTTCATCATTAACTTTTATTATATTTTCTCTCTGTACTGTGCTTTTATGTTTCAGGTCATTATGAAACAATGCATTTATTAATATTTCTTTGAACTAATGTTTCTTCAACATTGTTTCATGCATATTTGATGAGCCTTGTAAACATTGCATAGGTGCAACATGTTTATTCAGTATCTGCTAATATAATGAGTTGATTTAGCATTGTTTGTAGATCATATACTTATTTAGCTCTTTGTTGGAATATAATATATTTACTCAGTACTATATGTATGACTTGTTTGTATTAAAATTTTAATCAACAATCCACGTTTTTATCATTGAATGTTTGCCAAGACTTTTTCCCCCATACGATTTAAATTTTAATAAAAATAATGTTTGCTCTGAATTTTTTTTTTGTTTCATACGATGCTATACTCACTTAAGTTTGTTGTTGAAAAAATTTACATTCAGAATAATACACCAACTAATATAAGATTTATTTACCATAATCAATTTATAATCGCGAATAAATCAATTTTTGAAAAGCGAAACAGTGTAAATATGAATGCATTAACAGTTGTGAAAATTTAACTAAACCATCAATGTCATTCTGAAAGTTTACATTAATATACTTCAACTTATATATTAAAATAAAAATGGATGGGGAACAATCAATTAATAAGTGAACAAAATTCTGTAAGTTTTATTCCAGAATAGCTGTATAAGTTATTGAAATTTAAATATTACGAATGTTGGAATCGTAATATTTAAAATATCAATATCATTTTTAAGATTAAAAATGATATTAACATTTTAAATATTACGATCCCAACTTTTAAATTTTGAATATATTAAAGGGAGAATGGTGACCCAGATGTTAAATGAGTTATGCTCCAATTTTTTCGTGTTGTTATGAGAAAGGTAGAAGAAAAGAAGATAATTAGCAAAATGAAACAACAATTCTTCGAGGAGTTTTGAAGCCAAAAAAGAAATTCTGGCCACAAAATATTCTATAAGCTTATTAGGATCATATTTAGATTCAAACACTAGAGAATTTAGTGCATACCAAAAGCGAATTTTTCAGCATGATAAGTTTTTTTTTTTTCAATAAAATGCAAAATATTGTTGAAATTTTCATATAAATATTCATTACACAGAAAGCTGAATTACCTTAACGTTCGTTATAAAGAGATTTGGCTGTAATGATAGATTAGTTTAAAATATTTTTACGTAACATATTTTACTTTCTCTTTATTTTATTTCTACACTTGAATGAAAAATTAAATTAAAAAAAAAGAACATTTAAGCATCATGTAAAAGCAAGACTGTCATGTAAAACAAAAGGATCGATGTGAACTCAGATCTATCTCATCATTAATAGATTATCTTGATTTGTAAAGGTAAGTTATAAAGATTTCTAGAATATTACATATATGCCAAGAACTTACATAATTCTCTTATCGATGTATTCTGTTAGAGATTCTATTTATGTTCCAAAGAAGTTTCTGTATTCCTTCTAAATTTATAATTTTTCTGAGGGTTACAATACTTTTATTTATATTATGCTTCTATTGTCTTTCTATTATTTAATTAGTTTAGTGTATTCTTTTGTAATTTTATGCTTAATTTTTCTAATTAGTTTAGTTATCATAAAATGAGGTTACCGATATAGAAACAATTAAATTCGTTAAAAATATATTTAATAGAGTAATTCCAACATTACATTTTGAATGAAACAGAAATAACCGTGTTTGAGACTAAAGATTTCAAATTAAGTAATTTAAATAAAATTATTTATAATTAAAACGAGAGTTTAAATCCTATTATAAAAGATTTCAAAGAAGTTTAACATATTAGTGTAAATATCTATTATAAATTATGAATAGTTTAATAAAATATCCCTCTGATCTGAGTTGCTCAAAACATGCGACATTTTACTCATAGTACGAATTGTCTCAATCCTCTTCAAAATTATTCCTCCTTCATATCTAAATGTGGTCTGTTCTGTAACCTTGCTCCAATCAAATTTGCAGAAACTTCCACGTTTAGTGATGTAATTTAATTTGCAGAATTTCTAGCCACTTGAAATGCTAAATTCAATAATCAACGCCCTAGTCTTCAAAATGATTGCCTGACAACCAATCACTTGGAACCTGCAAATATTCCTAGATCACTTGGATCCTGTATTCTCTAAGTTATTTAGAATGTTATATTTTCGCAAGGAATTTATTCATTTCCGTTAGTAAAATTTATTTGCAAACACCATTTTTAGAGAGAAACAATTAATTAAGAAAACAATATTTGAATTTTTAAATTATATTTACATACATTTAATAAATATTTATATTATTATTGAATATTTGAAATAAATATTTGAAATTTTAATGTATACAATCTTTTCAAAGTCAGAATAATTTTGAAAGCAATTAAATACTTAAATCATGTGATTTTGTTCATAATTATAGTGATACAAATTTCCAACGTGAGTTAGTTACACAATTAATTAATTCATTCTACAGTTTTATAAGTCATTTAGAATGTCTTAGGTATTCCAGTGATCATACACACATATAATTTTAGTGATCGGTTTATTTAATTCATTGCACTTTAGAGTTTTCACGTCTAAATATTTTAATTATTTTCTTCATATTATTATAATAATTAAAATTTTGAACGTTTTTCAGACACTGCGCACACAAAACTAAAGAGCAGCTTTCCTTGAAAGGATATTCTTATTGTAGCTCTGAAAGTATGGTTTTTCTCTTTGATTTATGTAATCGAAATCCTTAATGGATTGATACTTTATTTGCGTTTACATATAAAGTGCCAATAATGGCATCAAAGTGCGGAATCCTTGATTTCTAAAGCGAAGATTTAGGACAATATTTTCTCTATCACCTTGCAACAATTTTAAACGGGTTCACTCTTATACGTACGATGCTAAGAATAAAATAGTAACTATTCCTCAGAGGGGTTGATCAATTGTAGTAACTTGCATATATGCACCTTGTGTTGAAAATTATCTCCCATGAGTAATTGAAAAATGCCTTCTTTTAATTAAGAAAGATAATATGTATTTATTTTTCCTTTTAGATGCTACGCGCTAAGTTTTATTTTTAGTGTTTTAATTCCTAAGTTTTGAAAAAGTGGTAACATTTTGGTTTGGGTACCACATTTAATGTTTTCTTAAGGAGGTTCTAAGAAACATACTTACTTTTTTATTTGTAAATATGCAGAGTTACTGTTTTCAGGAGAGTATTTGTGTTTATACGAGTTAAGTTTCAATAATTATTACACCTATGTATGGTTTTGAAAAATGTGTTATACATATGTAGAGTAAATTAAATTTGTAAATAATGTTAGAATTATGATGGTTGTCAAATAAGTTTATGCTTGCTTCTGAAGAAGTCCTGTCTTTCTGGAATAAAGTCTGAGTGATTCAACTAGAGTAAAGAAAGAGGTTACCTTTTAGTTAATGATTGATGTAGTAAATTTTTTATTGACATTGCACTTAGAAGAAACACAGGGGCTATTGGTGACAAACCTCGTAATTTTGAACTTTGGTCAAATGCCAAGGACGGCATCTGAGCTATGATACCACACTCTTCAAACTGTCACACCACGCCAACGGTAGGACTTAGGGCTTCGACCAAATTTAACGTGCATCAGCACCGTTATACAGTAGATCTTTAATGCTATCAAGACTGTAACCCACGATTCGACGGAAACAACGGAGGCCACGAATTTGCAGCCGTGACCAATAGGATACTACGACCACGCTTTCAGCAAAAGCCTTACATTGCAATTTGGGATATTTGTAAGACATTTTTCGCTTATAAGGACGACTATTTGTCACCTTACACGCAAGTATTCAATGTCTAATTTTCATAGAGAAGGATTAAGCACCTTCTCTAAGATTTTAAAGTTAAGAATCAATAATTAATGTGCAAAAAACCTAAGATATATCACTAAATAGATAGCTTTAATCAAAGGTCACTAAACATTGCTAAAATCCCATATTACTGATTATGCGGGCGACTCGCTAGGCGGATGGCTGAAAAATATAAATTGAATGTTAGGATTGTCACTCGGATAATCACTTTATCTTTCCTCTTTGCTGCCCAAGGTCATCTACAGATCTCATGTAGCAATATAATTTTCTAACTCATTTTTGCTAACATAATCTCTTCGTCCGATAACTCTGACCCAATGGATAAATGATTCGTAATATTGGTGTGTGATTATCTTTTATTCAGTCTCTTTTTTTTACTGTTAATGTATCATCTTCTTTCAAATTGTTAATAATGAAGGTAAAAGGAACGAACTCGTGGTGAAGATTTTCGGCAGCAGTCTCTAGACCTTGAGTGATGGGAACAGATTTGAACTGCCATCTTCGGATCCGGAGACAGGCTCCTTAGCCAACAGGGCCAAAAAGGAATTTTCAACATGTGTAATTATTAAGCGCTTTTACTCTCGTCTTTGTTGAATGCATCGTGCAAGAGGGCAGAGGCATCTGTTGCAATCGAAATAGATAAATCAAAATCAAATGGAAGATTTGTTACTGAAATGAAGCTTTTATAATTTAGATACTTAAATGAAGCTTCTATCATTTAGATACTTAAATGAAGCTTCTATCATTTAGATACTTAAATGAAGCTTCTATCATTTAGATACTGAAATTAAGTTTCTCTTATTTTGATGCTGAAATCAAGTTTTACTCATGATACGCACCTTTAGTATGTGCCTGTGCGATGCCCTGAAGTTCCCGTTTTTCGTTTTTATGATACTAAACTTTCATCATATTATGTCGGTATGTATTTTCTTGTAAAACATCATTACATGTGAATTATAATTAGGAGAGTTAATTTTTATCTCTAACAGTGTAGAATGAAGAGCATTATTTAACTGGATTTTCATATGATAGAAACCAAATGTTCTATACATTTGTTACATTACATTCTATGCTATAAATCATATAAAATTGCATTTATTCTATTAACTGATTAACATTTTTTGCATTACCTTCAAAGGAATGCGAATAGCTTCGGTAATTTAGAAAGTTAAATCAATTTCAAACAATCCTTACTCCAATTTTACATTTTCAATTGTGATCTGAAACATCAAATTATTTTTTTGCAAAAGACAGATGCATCCATTCCTTATAACTTCCTAAATATTTTAAAAGTGAGTTTTGAACGAATAACGTGACTGAAGATTACAGTGAGCACATTTCAAATGTAAAAGGATATTTGCAGATAAAGACAATTTTAAAGAGGGTACACTGTTCATCATTTTACTCAATATTCCTTCAAATTGCTTCTAATACATTTCTTCATAAAACTGCTTTTGATCAGTTGTAGTTTAAATTGTTTAGAATGATTAAAATTAGAACTAGTTAGTTTCACGATGTTTAATCAAAACGTCAATAAGTAGACAAGTTATGTTGAATGATACGTGATTGATCTATATGTGTTATAAGTTCTGAAAAATGGAAAATACACAGGGAATAAGGAATAATTTTATTTTATTCACTAAATTTTTATACGCAAAAAATGAACAATTCGAGAATATCATAAAATAATCAAAAACGTGTTATTCGTGGCACAAAATTTTATTTCTACAAAAGGGTATGACTTCCCCTCATAAAAAGCAATATAGCGCATTTATGAGAATTATTCAATGTGATCATCAACGAGAAACTAGGGTATTCCCTTTCATTTCTGTAAAAGAGAATTTTCTAGCCACCGAATTGTTTGTGGATGTAATAAGAAGCAAAAAAAACTGCTCTTTCTAGAATGTCCCAAATGTTTTCGGTTTGGTTTATGTTTTGGAAATATGCTGAGCACACACACACAAAACATTTTTTCGTTGAAAACAAAATCGGCTTCTAACTGAGAACAAAGTGTCTGGCTTTATCGTACATGAAACGAAATTCATCCTCGCATGCTGCAGCGTTGGAGCTGCAATAGATCAATCTTACCTCTATACTACTAAGCCATTAGTGTATTATCATTTTGTATAATATGCAAACCAAAAGTAGACATTTTCGTGCGCAAATTCTGGGTTATTCCAAGTACCCCATTATCAGATAGTTCCTTATTGTTAGTTGTACATTAAATTAGAACCTGTGAGTGAAGAAAACGTTGCCTAATTTACTTCTTTATCTAACCCTCATTGCTTATTAAGATGCTCCTGTGCCTACCTTCTGAAAGATGTACCGTTGTCTGCTTAGAACGAAACACAAATAGAGTATGGAGCGTACAACTTAAGACGGTAGAGTTAGTTTCATACAATTTAATTCGAATTTTTTTTAGTGCTAACAGCTCTTTCAAGGTTTTTACGGTGAAATGTTTTTCAATGGTAGACTGCTAGTTTTTTTTTTTGTTTATCTTTGGGCAAATTAAATTACAATCCTTGAATATTTCTAAATTACATTATGCATGTAGGAATTATAAAAAAGGACATTTTTCCTGTATCTGAAAGTTCATGTTCCTTGATAAATACTTTTCATGCGTTACTATTTGATCAAAATAGAAAATAAAGTTCTTCACTTTGCATACAAAAATAAATATCTTGTAAAATTTAATATTATTGTTCTTAATTAAACAGTTCTATCCACTCATATTATACTACGATATTTTCAGTTATACTTCATTCATGGAACGCAACACTCTCTCACATTTAAATAAAAACTTTTTTCGGGTTAAAGTAAAGTTGCATAGGAAATGTACAATTTTCTTTTGAGGCTATGCCACTTATATACAGTTGGCTTAAGACTTCTTTTTTTAAAAAATTCAGGAATTATGTACAAAAGGTATATTATATTAGGAATATTTAAGGCATATCTATACTTTTACGTTAGTGAAAAATTTTCAGAATTAATAATAAAGCACTCGAATGATAATTTTTCTTATCTATAAGACATAACATTAATCTTTTCAAATAAAATTGTAAAATCGAATGAGAAATTAATCATTACTAGCAGAAAAATTAAATGTAAAGAAACAAGAAATATCAAAGAAGACAGATGAGGCGATGCGTATATTTTTAGTCGTTAAAATAATATTTACTCGAATTCTGCACCAAAACTATTTCCTTTTACGTGTTTTGTTCATTCATATATGCAATTTAGTAGAAGATACTTTCCAAGAAAAAAGTTCAAGGAAGGATAAAATGAGTCAACATTACTAAGATATTACAGTAACTAAAGAGACCGTATTCCAAGGGAATAAGTCGTCGAGAATTAAATATTATCGCTCGAATTAAAGATCTACAAGGACATCTATTGCAGTTTTTCAAACCAAAATCACGTATTAGTTAATTTTCAAATAAAATTTCCCTATTGTAGTTTTAAAAAAATTTCAGTATGTTTAGTATTTTAATCACTTTTCTTATTTAATTAAAGCGTGACAAGTAGATATTTCACAGTTTTCAAACCAAAATCACGTATAAGTAAAAGTTTAAATAAAATTTCCTTATTCCCTTTTTTTTTTTAAAAAAAAATCAGCATGTTTAGAATTTTAATTTCTTTTCTTTTTGTTCTATTGGAAATAACATGCAGTGGCAACACAATTTTTTTAAAGTTTTGCGTAAGAATTGAAGAGAGCCTATTATGAACACTATATTGAAAACCATTAGTTTTTATGAATTGAATGCATAAATTGATCGTTAATAAAAATTACGTTTTTACGTCTTATTACCTTTCCTAAATTTATATTTGTATAACTTATTCAATTTATACTAAAATTAATAAAAATGTTTTGTCTTTCATTCATATTAAGGATGTTATTTTTAAATTCCTAGTAATTTCTTCAAAAAGTTAAATTCCTTAAGTACAATTTTTCATATGACAGAGAAAAAAAAGAAACCTGCCTTTGTATCATCAAAGTATCATGAGCTCCAATTTTTTTCAGTCAAAAGAAAAATTCTTATCTTTTTTCCCCCTTTATTTTAGCATTCTAAAAGAAAAGTAAATTTTTTAAAAGTTGCACTTTTGATAAAAGTGTTAAATAAGATTTTTATAGAAGCTTCATGCTAATTATATAAAATTGTAATGCATATTGACTTAATGCTGTGACTATCATTAAATTCTATAAAACTTCAAAGCTATTTGAATCTTATATAAAATTACCTTTACTGAGTAATCTGCACTGCAATTCCAAACTATATATTGGTTGGTTGGTTTTATTAACGTCGCACTAGAAGCAACACGGAGGCAATTAGTGAACGGACCTCGTAATTTTGAACCTCAGTCAAGTGACGAGGACGATACATGCGTCGGCGCCCACCTCTTTTTAACTTCCACACCAAGCCACGCCAACCAGAGGAATTTGAGGCACGACAGATTTAACGTGCATCATCCCCGGCTACACGGCGAGTTTCAAGTGGCATCAAGGCTAGAACATACGACTCGACGGAAATCGCCGGCCCCGAGTCCGCTGCCTTAACCACTTAGCTACCGCGGCCACCCCCAAACTATATGTTATCTTTTAATGACAGTTAAAAAAAAATTCAAAATGATATTTTAATTTAAAACGTTTTGTTTTTTAAACATCTTTCTATGTTGGTTAGTATTCTTTACATTTTGAAAACTAATTAGTTATAACATAGAAAATAATTTTATACAGACATCGGTCAATTTTCTAAGGGAGATTTCTTGTAAAAACACTTGAATCTCTCTTTGAAGATATCATAAAATGTATTTCTAAATTAAAATTTAAATATTAAAAATAGTTAGATTTAATTACATTTTCATTTCGTAGATTTCTTACTTAATTTTTTTAAATCTTCCTAATTTTAAAGTAATTCACCAGCCATACAAGATATATATATATATATATATATATATTGGGGGGATCAAGAAGCATGTTAACGTACAGTAAACAAAGTCTCCTGAAAAGGAATGACTATGTGCAACAAAATTCGCGCTTTGTGCTTTCATTACAGCACCTCCAGCGGTTCACTACTTGCTCTCCACCTATGTAATGAATGTTGAAAATTACTTGTTTAGATGTTTTCCATCTCCCCTTAAAACTTTGCCTATGAGTTTCAAAATACCCTGTATTTACACTGCTGGCCACTAAAATTGCTTCACCATGAAGGAAAGAAAACACACAAAAAATATATTTATTTTACGTGAATAGTAGGGTTTGAGGAAAAAATGCTTAAATTTGCAAGCAGTTTGGGGGTCTACATGGGGTACGAAATTAGTAGAAACAGCTGCCAGGGGTGGCAGCTAAATCTGTCCTTACCCGGTTTGGCATGGAGTCGAACTGGACTTGAATGACAGAAACGAGTAACTCATTCCATGCTGCTTCAAGTCAACTTCATCAGCCATATTAGCTGGAGAGGGGTGGCAGGCCAATCTCGCAGCAACTTCAGACCAGATATTTTCAAAGGGTGTCAGATCTAGAGAACGTGTAGGCCAGGACAACAATCAAATACCCAGTGTATCGAGGAAGATCAGAACACGACGTTCAACATGTGGTCTTGCATTATCTTGTTAGAAGATTGAGTTTGACATTCCTCGAATTTAGGGCGCAAACAATGGAAATAATATGTTAAAAATGTACCGATCTGCGGTTCAAATTAACGCAGATCCTAAATAGAGATATGTGTGTGGTGTTCCCAATGGCTACCCAAACCCTCACACTAGGTGCAGAACTCCTATTCTGATATCGAATGCAAGCAGGCTACGAGCGGTATTTTCGGAGCCTCCAGACATGCATGCCGCCATCAGAATACTGCTCATAACATAAAACCGGGACTTGTCCGAAAATGCGACATAGTGCATCTCCTGTATCCAACTTTGTCATTCGGCACAATAGAGTCGCCGTCTGTCTCAATGCTGCATTTCCAAGGGAAGCTGAAGTAATGGTCGCCATGATGATAGTCCAAGCTAATGCAAACATCATTGCACCGTAAAAGCGAATACTGGGCGTGCTGCAAACATGCCCGTTTCTTGATTCATAGTCCGTGATGTGGCTGGATAATTTTGCAGAGCTTACCTCACAATAGGTTTGTCCTCTCGAGTGTTAGTCAAGGGAGGGCGTGGTGATTCTACATGTCGTTCAGTATGATCCTGAGCAACCCATTGATTCCATATTTAGTGGTTGGATTTCAACTAGTGCCACGGCTGATGATGATTCGCACTCTCGATAGGCAACGTTGTTACCTCTATCAAATTCCAACACTTGCTAGTAAGCATTTGTTCTTCTTATTCGAGACATAAAATAATATTCTGAGCAAACACTGATCTTATAAAGCGGTTTCTGAATGAGAATTCCATTATACTACTTTTCTTGTATGCATTATATATATATATATAATTTATCTTAATCACTTTTAAATATTTATCAATAAAATTAATTGAATAAATTTTATTAATGGAATTGTGAAAATCTTCTTATAACTATCATTTTTGGTGTAGAAGAACTTACCAAATTACAATCTCTAATAATTTAATTAAATATGTTTTTAAGACTAGAAATATATATAAGCAACTACTACCGAAGGTAACTTATTAATAGGAAATTTAAAGCATTGTCGTTCTTATCATAAATATTACTAATAATGTTATAATCTATAATTTTATATTTTTTGCCTAAATATTCTTCTTTATAATTATTATTATTATTTTGAATTTGATTTAAACTTGTAGGATAAAAAATAAATTAAATTTACCTTTAGAAGGTATAATATAATTCAAAATACGTAGATGATCTACATATCTATGAATAGAAAAAATTATCTCTATCGATTTAATTATGTTTCTAATATTGTGTAAATAAATATTCTAAAACTGTTACTCATAGGACCTCCTTGTGGAATTCCGCTAGTTTGTTTAACTTTTTCAGCGTTTTATTTAATTTATCTTTTTCAAAGAACGATATTAATTAAAGGCTTGAGCTTATCCTATGAGTTGAATTCACTAATATTATCGTTCTAATAAATAATTAATTATACCTTTATTAATTCACTTATATGTATCAAAGTAAAGAAGTATTCAAAATCATAACTGTGTATAGTAAATAAATCTCTTTGTCTTTTATGTTATTAAGAATATCTAATCTAATTTCATAGCAGTTTCATTGAATTCATTAAGGGTATCCTGTAAACGTTAAAGGGTACTGTAAAATGTTTTGTAATAATTTATCTACTTTTGAAATATAAGTTCCATATCCATTAGTGACTGATTTAAATTTAATGGGGTCTTCATGAAACTTCAGAATATCGCAGATCTGAGGAAATTTAGTTTTATTTATTATATTTGTGCAATCCTATTTTTTCATACTTAGCTGTAATTCTATTATTATTTCTAGTTCAATAAAATTATGTTCCAAATAAGCTTCATTTCCTTGTAGATTATTTATTAATAACTATACTATAGTAACATCTGTAAACAGTTTCATAATTACAGGTGGAGAAGCTGTGAACATAACAAATAATAAAATCTTTTTATAAATCTGTAATTTATCTTTTTGTTTCATGTATTTTTATAATATCTTCAATCTTAAGATTAATATTATTAATACTTTTATAAATATAATAATTATACTCATTAAATGCTTCTATTGATACACTAAATTTATAATAAAATTATTGCTAAGATTATATATAAACCTCATCAAAAATCCTCTTGAAATGGTTACTATGAGAGATCATCCTTATAACAAATTTTACAGTGACCAAATCTCCTGTAATGATATGACGGAGTTCTTTAATAATAAAATACTTGTATTCTGTACTATTACTTTTTAGTTCATTCTTGATATCTTTAATGTTAATATAATTAAAAACAAATCTACCCATTCATGTGTTATATTTACGAATTATTTAAGAGTAATATTTTTAACTGAAAATATGTTTTTCTATATCAGTTTTTGATTAATAAATTTCTGTTATTGTTCACGATCAAGCGTTTCCCTGTCTGATGTGCAAATTCGCACCCTTTTTCAGCCAGCATCATCTTAAAGGACCATGCACAGGAGAGTTTTTTCTCTCTTCTACTCCCTCCCTTAGGAGAGAGATCTTAATAGACCCCGTCCCTGACAGGAAATCTTGAGTTCAATGGTCTTGGTTGTAGCATTGTGAGTTGCTTTTTGTTCATTCTCTTGCGAGTCCCCTTTGAGTCAGACTCCTATTAATTAAGGATAACTCTCCTTTTATTAAGAGAAACTTTATAAATGTATGTATAACTACTATAATTTCTTATTTAAATATTAACTTAATCGTATGCGTTTGTAATAAGTAAAAATTATTTAAAAATATTATACAGTCCACTTCTTAATTATCCACCTGAACTCCTCAACAGTTATGAAATAATGTAATCATAAGGTTAACAATAACATAAACATTATGTATATATAATAAAACTGATTTTCTAATTTTAAAAAATATGTTTGAAAGCAAATAATTTTAATAAAAGTATAAGTCATGGTGACTAAATGTTTCACTTTGTTTAAGCAACAAGACAAGATATTTCAGATTAAAAATACACCGGCATCCAAAAGTTAAGGTCCAGTGAGTCTTTTGCGTCTGATTTGAAAACAAATGAAATCTGAAACAAGAAATTAGGAGGAGTTGCGCTTTAAACAATTATTTATCGAGCTTTATATAATTTTAACACTAAGAACAATTTACAAATAAAGAATTAAATTTTGCGGAATTCAACTGTTTCATTAAAAAAAATTTACAACTTTTTGAGGAAAAATTAAATAAATGCTTTTTTAATAAGGAATGCGTCCTCTCCTACTGCACTGGTGGCCACCACTTTCCATATGGTTACTTAAGTTGTCGGATGCTGGAGTGGGAAGCTACACCAATAAAAAGAGTGACTTGTATCCAGCTAATTAAACGTCCTCAGAAGTGGACGTAATACAAACTGAATAGTCTCAAAGATGCTCAATAGAATTAAGATCCAGAGATCATACTGAATTCTGAAGGTATTCACTCACACTTCTAGATCAGTGGGGTTCGGCATTATCATCCATTAGGATGAATTCATCCCCAAATTATCACATGGTAGGACATATAGAGTAAGGATCTCTTCCCGTAATCCCAAGCAAGTACTCCATGGAGTACACACAAATCAATTTGATCATCAAGACAGATTCCAACTTCTCTATAATATAAGGTGACCAGACGTCCCGCTTTTAGCTTTTAGAGTCCCGCTTTTAGCAGCATGAACAGTGGCGTTTTTCGGCATTGACAGTGACAAAAGCATTTTGTAGTTGTAAAAGGAAGAGAGAACACTTTGTACATTTCCACAAAATCTATTCTTGTGGCGACATGTTTCGCAAGTGATGTAGCATAATTTGGAACATTGTTCCAAATGAATTACATCTTATACAAAAAGTGGAAATTGAGGGGAATTTTAGAGAGGAAAAGAGTCAGGGTGTAAGGAGTTTGTTGGTCGTCCACGAAGTAACGCCTTCGCATTTTGTAACTTTCTCTCATACGATACACATCATACTGCGTGTTAGTTCTATTTAAACAAGTGATGTCAACAAATAAACTGTTCAGATGATTTATGTTTGTAATTTATTTATGTACCAAAGGTAGGTATTTCTTAGGTACCAAATTTTTAATCAAGAGCACCCCCCCTACCCTGCCAATGGTGTCCCGCTTTTCGAATGCTAAAATCTGGTCACCTTACTATAATATATCTTTCTTCATTGTTAGATTGATTGCATACGGTTCTTTGTCCCCTCAGGATCAGCATACAGTCTGAGTTACTCTTCAAAGCAAACATAGATAGATTCGTCTACGAAGAATATAGCAGCTTATAAGTAACCGTCCAGGTAACGGGCTTTATTACCCAACATAAATGGACACTCCTGTGTCCTCCATTAAGATGAACACACACATGGGGTCATCTTACAAAGAGTACTAGATAGTGAAGACATATGCGCACTGTCTTTGAGCAGATAATGTCGTCCCTGTAGCGGTACAATGATCTGAAACGAGCAGAGGCACAGAAGTATTCTTTCTTCTTTAGGCCGAAAAATCTAGGAAGATATTTTGCCCAGAGATTGAGACTCTGAGTGGCCTGAAATAAGTTTTGAGGATTCATTTTCGGATTCAAACTGATCCCAGAGTCTTTAGACTACATTACAAGTCATATTAAGACATATAGCAGCATTAGCTTGTGATAACCTCATTGCTATCAATTGATTACTCACCATCCGAAAGAATCGGGTAACCAGCATTTAATAGACATGGTAAGCAGTATCGTAGTACCTAAAACTGTAGAAAAACAAGTATAAAAAAATTCCTCTCAAATTAAAAAAGCAGTATATTCGCACATCAATGTCCAATGCTTTAAAAATTGTGGTGTTTGCAGTGGTTCCATGAGGTTTCATCGAAATTACTTATGATCATTTTATTATAAACAGTATTTTTAACCTCCATTTTCATTCTTTTAAACATGCACTTTAAGAAACTGTTGTACTTTAACTTTTGGAGGACGGTACAGTGCATGTAGATTTCTGATTTTAAAAAAATTCAAAACATCTCTATTATAAATTAATTTGTATCTTAGGGCTTATATAATTTCAATATCAAAACTTACTTATGTAAAATTATAAACCCTATAATTAAGAATATTTGAAACGTAAATATTTTTTTCTTCTTTTTTCCATTTGATGATATTTAAAATTTTAATAATAATTTGCCAAAACATTATTTTTACAAAATTAAAAGTTTGAGAGTTTTTTTTCAGTTTTAACTAATTTAATATATTTAGATTTCATTTTCATGTTGAAAGGTATGTAATTAATATCAAAACATCTTTTAAATGTATATCAAACGATTAATTTTAAATGCATAAAACGTTTAGAAATCTGTTATATATCGCATTTATTTTCATTTATATTTAATGTATCGGATGAGGTATGAATTCATGTAGTTGAACATTGTCTCTTCTGCCTTTTAGGACTTTTACGAAGGTATTTATTTGTGTTGTGCGACGTTTTGTGAATTTTTATTTCATTGGACTATTTTACTCGTCCCATCTACGTGTGACTATATTTTATTTTTTTAATTTAGATTTCAATAATTTTTACTGTCAAGACTAGATTTTATTTTAAATTTCATATACAACCATGAAAAAAAGTATTAAACTCCCTTTATAAATCTTCTGTTAATAAAATACCGTTCTGTTCAGAAATTATAAAGCTTTAAGGATAGAAATAAATCATTATTTTACTTACAAAAATCAATATTTGGTTGGGCCTCTTTTATAATTACATCATTAATTATTTTTGGCACGATTCTCACCGTCTTACAACGCTCGTCTTCGGTTCTTTAGTTCCATTCTTGCTGTAAGACTTTTTTTAATGCTTCCTTTGAAGTAACTGGATACCCTCCACTACCTTGCGTTTGAGAATGCTGCAAAAGTGTTCAAAGAGATTAAGATCCGGAAACTATGGGGGCCACTCCAAGAGATCTACTAAGCCATTATATATAAGAGATCTACTAAGCCACTTTATATAATTACTAAGCCACTTTATATTTGTAATAGATTTATGGCAAGTAGCATTGTTCTGTTGAAATTTATTCCCATTCATGCCTGTATCTTTAAAAATCTGAGTAAATGATGACTGCAAGGCCATTTCGAGTGCATTCATGTACCGATTGGAGTTCATTGTTCCCTCATAGATGACTATTTTACCCAAACCATCGGCTACCATGCATCCACAGATCATAATATCGCTTTATACGTGCTTCACAGTAGTTACTGATTAAGTATACTTCGCCTATTCTTCGCCTCACATCTGCCATACCAGGTGTACTAGGAACGTAAAATAATAATATAACATTAACTAACTTTGTAAAGATCTTTTCAAATATTTTTAATACATATGGTCACTCCAGTGCTGTTTTCCTAATAAATGTAAGTTAATTAAGACATCTTAAATTTAGATTTGTCTGATCACAAATTATTGAATTATTTATCTTCTGTAAGGTGTTGATGTTTAACAGCCAATATACAAATCATACCTTTCTATTTATTTCGAAGTGCTGTCGCTTTTTCCTGGCTTTAAAACTTTTGATTCCATTTTCAGCAAGTATCCCACAGATTCTATTCGTTTTCTTGTTATCTCCAATTAACCAGCAGCCAGTTGAGATGATGTTTCCTATCTCGCGAAAAGCAGTCCGTTTTAACAATCGGTCCTCTCTGTGAGTGGTGATCCTTATCATTCCTATTACTATTCCTTTGTGATTCAATGTTAACAAGTACATTCAAGACGTTTGGTATCATACTGAAGTTTACATCTTGAACATTTAACAGCTTTTGGAATCTCAATTTTACTCTTGCCCTGTTCGATTAAAACTATATTTCGAACGTTATTCTTGACCAAGTTCATTATTTATCGGGATTTTCGAAAGTTATAAAGCGGTGATATTTATGTGATTTCGGTTAAATTAACACAAGTTGAGTATGTATACTTACTAAATGCATTGAGAATATATTATACTTATTTTTGTTTTTTAAAAAAAGGGAATTTCTCATTGTTGCCACGATAGTATTTTGTTGATTGTTGAATGCAATTACGTTTGTTTACATTGTCGTCTAAACTTGATATTAATGTTTTAGTAAACAAATTAAGTGAATTCTATTAACATTTTTACTGTTAATGTAACCATATGAGACTGCCCAATACTGTATAGCTGTATTTATAACGCAATACCTGTTTAGTCCTTTATTCCCTTTATATAACCATTTTCTTTATTATTACTGGTTAATTAAGCATTTCGCAATTCTTTGCCTATGAATATAACAATAATAATATCCAACATATACTATATTCTTTTAGAAAATAAAATCTCCAGACACTCGAAAACTGGATACAATCATCTCGAAATTTCTATATTCGATGGCTGCTTCTAATATCTATAAAGCCGTTTAGAATGCTATCCATATTGATTAATGTGGTTATCGACAGACTGTTATAACGTGATGTTTAGTGATGAGTCCTTTTTTATTTCGGTTCAGTACATGACCATTGAATCCACGAGTAGAGGAGATAAGGCTAACTTTTCCAAATATACCTTGTTTTGCGCAATTTTTCTTCCTAATATAACTGCAAGCTTTATTGTCTTCTACGAAAGCAAATCATCTTCAATAGGCAACTATCTCCGACAGCAAATATTTTGAACGGTACGAAAGTAATTCTCAGGTAAACGAGCCTTATAGGACTTCACATTGTCAAGTTAGAAAATGCTCCAGATAATATGTAATTAACGATAGCACAAACGATTGACAGGTATCATCAATATATTGCTGAATTATTAACATCTGACTATATGTCCTACTCTCTCTTTGGTATATCATCTTGAATCATAGGAATATTTTTAATACTGAAAATGATTTTGGTTACACAGTTATTCTGTTCGGGATTTCAGTTTCAATTATTATAGAGTTTTGCAAAACAACAGAAATCTGTCCACTTTTATTTGAATAATTCAACTTTTTTGGGTCTATTTAATCACCATTTTTATTTAAAAAAATCTTAATAACTTTGTGCTTAAATAACTGCTCTTTCTGAAAACTTGTTTCATTTCGTATACGTAAAATAAACAGAATAAAATTTTTAAAAAAATTGATAAATATTGTTCTTACCTATCATTGAAAATATAATATTAAATTGAAGAAAAATACCCATGACTTAGCTGAGAAATATATTCTGTATAAACCAATAAATGTTTTTGCAACCCACTACCAAATAAATATAATTAAAATATTTCTTGTATTTTTACTTACACATTTAATCAAATAATTTAGCCTATACTGTACTTATTAATGAATTCAAAAATTATTTAAGAATATGTTAGTGCGTGACAAACTGTTCAATTACTTTTTTTTATTTCTTCAAATCTGCTAATAAGAAATTTTCAAGAATGGATTTATACAAATAAAGGTACCGCAAAGGTTTATTTAATACTAAGAAATAACTGAGGCATCTGGATAAGATTTATTCTAAATATTAATTTATCTCTATCAATGCATAATGTTGTAAATTACAGCTACTAATGTTACTTTATTTGGATTCAGGAAGCCGTAGCTTGAAGTAGTTCGCGGTATCGTAAAGTTTTAATATTTATCCGGGGATATCGTAAAGTTTAAATTATTACTAAAATAATCGAAATAAAAACTTAATTTTTATTTGTTCTTCTTAAGATTTCTCTATATAGTCACAATTCAAAATTTTATATTCTCCCACAGTTTTTTGACTTTTCGGGAGCCGTCATGGTAGAACTCAATAGATTGAAATCTATCTTCACCATACTCTGGGTTACTTCAATCTACTGCTTCCTGAAACCAAAAAAATTAACATTAATAGGTGCGATTTACAACAATATATACATAAGGATAAATTAATATGCAGAATAACTTTTATCCAGAGATCTCGGGTATTTCTTTGTAATAATTAAAATTTACAATACTCCCTCACATATATGTTATTCACTGAAATTTATACGTTTCATATCAAAACATCTTTTTATAAGACTCATTCCTTGATACTACATTTACTTAAACATACAAAATGCAGAGAAGCGTACTTTTCTATTCGATATCATTTTAATTAAAGGAAAGAAGAAAGATATCGAGTAGAAATAACTCAAAGTAACGACTGGCTACATGTTTTTACTCGCTGTATTCTTCGGTGCAGAAAATTACTTGCCATACAGGAGAGATTATCTTTTGCAAAGTATGCAAATTCCTTGTTTACGTTTGGGCTATTGTTGCAGAAATTTCTGTTGTTCAAAGATAAAAAGTCAAGACCTCATTACCGAAGAAGATTTTAAGTTTGTAGATGGTAAGGAAAATTATTCGCAAAATAATTAGTTTTCGTGCTCTCAAAACATCGGCATTGGCTTGTTAAAGATTCCCCAAATAATGATACACCCTTAATTTTTCTGGGAAATCAAAACGTAAGTCTGTGGCTCTGTAAAATATCTGTGATATCACATCTTATTTAGAAAAGGACGTGTTTATTTAAGATTAGGTCAAAATGTTTGTATCTAATTATATTGAAAGTCTGAGGAATTGTTTGAAATCAAAGATTTGATCATTAGTTCAAAATGAAAATCTAAAATAAGTAGTTATTTTCTAAACATCACGAAATGACACAAGCAACATCATACTGAAGTTTCATGTTGTTTTCTTAAAAGTTTTGTTTTGAGAGAGAAGTTTTCACCTTTAAATAAGAAAGTCGTTTTATGGCTAAGACGAAAGTTTCGTAAAATTTAAATGAAAAAATTATAATCATTCCATCAAATACCACAAAAGCAGAATTTTCATTTGAAATATTATAGCATTCCTCATAATTAAAAATAAACTCAGTCATGACCATTAATCATTTGGAAAAATTAAATTTTCTTCATATTTACTTGTAAAAGAAAAGATCTAAAAATTTAATTATTCCTCTTGGAAAATACGCATTTTATGGATTTTAAAAGAGAATCTCAAATTCAGGGAAGATCTCTAAAAATACTTTGCTTACCCCCTAAATGTTCTATTTTTTTTTATTTCGCATCTCGAAAAAAGGAATTTTCGGTAATTTTATTTTGCTTTCCGATTCTAATCTGTGAATTTTAGAAAATAAAATTCCACAATTGTATGATATGAAAAATTAATTGAAGAATTTAAAAGGTTAGAACAATTGGAATGAAATATTTGCTCATTTTACAAAGTTGAATATGATTGTTGGAAATAAAAGTGTATACTTATTTTACAACATTGCATAACAGCTATCTAACATTTTTTTTAATGAATTCTTTTCAGAAAGAGTATAAGCTTAAAGCTCATCTATAAAAGTTTAATTGATATCATAAACTTGCTGCACGAGGAATGAGGCTATAATACCTTCACGTTGTTTGATTAAAACATCAATGTTTGCTCATTTAACAAAACAGACATAACAAATGATGATGATAATACATGATTATGACCCTATTATTCCTTATAATATATAAGGGATTAATAAGGCTTTAAAATGTGTAGATTCTTCGGCGCAGTAATTTGAGAACACATTCTTAGAGTCAGAAACTTTCTTCCAGAGGAAATTGGTTTATTTAGCTTCTTTTTAGTATGAGCAGGGAAGACGTAGGTTGTGTCTTATATAAATCCAACCCTCTATTCCTCAGTTACTTAATACTGTGAAAATAATTTTTATACAGGAATGTGTGTTTTAGTATCTGATGTGAAGGGTTTATCCATTTTACGACGTTGAAAACTGGAAAGAGAGCTATTGTAAAGCCTCGAATTTATTACCCTTTAGTAATTTACTAAAGGATAATAAATACATTTTATATGAAGATCGGCGGAAATTGTTTTCATTTTAAGTATTCAGATCTGATTTTATTTTTAAAGTACATAACAAATTACTGTAATACATAATAAAACTAATTGCTTTGAATGATTGTTCTGTTTTATTCTGTTCTTGATAGGAACAGAACAAGAATAACTTTTTAAAATTATAATTAGTTTCGAATAAAGCCTTTCTTAGTCTTCAGCTTTGTATTAGTTAGAGAAGTTATTTCGACATTTCAGTTATTAATATTATATAAAACATTAAAGCAATTAAATGTGATTGATTCAGCATCATCAGAAATTTTAGACAACCTAAAAGGTATATCCAGCAGAATATGAAGGTGAAAATTATACAAGCTTTCATTTCTAGAATTATTGAAATAATTATTTACGTACAGAACTATGAAGAACTACTTAAAACACTTTACCAGAGAATCATTATAATTAGATTTTGTTTTCATTTTCTTATATTATATAATAAAGGCTTAATTTTGTTTAAGAATAGTATATTATTTATAATCAATTCCTATACTCTTATTCAGTATTAAAAATGATTGAAGAATTTCAGAGCTAACTGAAGAATATCAATTTGTCTTTTTTTTTTTTTAATTTAGGAACATAGTATTTCTAAACATCCTCAGAAGAGATAATAACTCGAAGACAAATTCAGAATCGGGGAGGGGGGATGAATTATACATTCTTAATGGGACATAATTTTTAAAATTACAATTGATTTTTTGTTATATTAATTTGATTGGTAAAAATGTAATTACAAAAATAGAAATTTTGGGGTAATTATTTTATCAGTCGTAGAATTGATCGCAGAAAGTAACACTACAGACTAAAGAGATTAAATAACGGAATTTCACCCTTATGCGATGTTAGATTGGAAGATATTTTGAGACAAAAAATGCCAATGAATCATTACTTTCTGTAGAAAGATTTTTTTTATTTGCAACATATCTTATGAAATAAGAAACAGATCTATCTTTTATAACTACAGCTTTCAAAGACTGAGGGAAAAGGGTATATAAAAGTATAAAAGAGAGAAACAATCAGTATATTCCCTAATCTGAGCAATTCTTGTTAGGTAGTTATAATAGACGTTGATCTTGATTGATTTGGTGTGTTTGCCGATCAGCTTAGACGTGTTATTATCACTGAAAGAAACTGATGACTGAAGAAAGATTATTACACATCATAGTGAAATATGGTCAGTTTTGGCTGGTAAGTTATAATATATTTATTTTATTTATGTTTTAAAAAATCTATGGTTATATGAAGTGTGATATTATTTTGTATTCAAGAAAGGTTTGTTTCAATTTTTAATGATATAGCAAGGCAATGAGGAGGGAGACTTATTACAAAAAGACTTTCCCACACACACTTCATCTACAACAAACAAACATTCTATCATTAAACTCGTTTTGAAATTTCCGATAACAATTTTAAAAGATTAATTTTAAATTAAAAATAACAAATTTAGAAATTAAAAGTTAATATTCTTATAAAATATAATATTACTCTCTTCTTTGAACCCTAGTAAATAAACTTACTTAAAATAAACTTAGATTTGCTACAAATTTTAAAAATGCTTTACAATTTCATAACATTTGTTGCAAAGAGCGAGTATTAGTTTCGATATTCATGTAAATTAAATAAATATGTTAGAAAGATTTAATAACTTTATTCTAATAAAAATTAAATGGTAATAAAAATTTAATATTAATTCATTTACGTTAGTGTAACCTAAATCAAATATTGGAAAGCATTAGAGAAATCAATTTCTTTTTCTCAATACATAGCCTTTTCTAGATTCCCATGATTTCATTAAACTTTACCTTAATTATGAGAATATTCATTTTAAATTAATATATATTAGGTCTATCTGGAAATGCTCTGTACGTTTATGAAATGAAAGAAAATTATACATTTCCATACCTTTAATTACATTTTTATGCAATAAGTGTTCTCTTATTCTTAGGATTCGTCAATAAAATGTTCCAGATAGATGGATAAATGTTCCAGATAGAGTCGTTATATGCACATATCTACTTGCTCGGAACAAATGCGAACGCTTTCTGGAGCGGATGATAATTAGTGATGAAAAGTGGATTACCTTCAAAAATATCGTAAGAAAAAGAGTATAATGTGACCTGGACAGCCTGCTTCCTCCATCTGTAAGTAGAGCTTAATCCTGAGTAAGAGAATGCTGTGAAAATAATGGGATGGGATTACGAGATTGTAATACCTAACGAAAAGCTACATTGAGAAATGAAGGATTTAAGCAAAACACTCAAAGAAAAGAGTCCAGCGTTATTCAACAGGAAACACATCGTACAGGACCACTCGCAAAATAATGCAAGACCACTGCCATTTGTGGCGACTCGTAAGGAAACGTCAGAAGCAGGTTGAAAAATTCTATCGCATCCACAATACTCCCCAGACTTAGAATCGTTTGACTATCATCTGTTTCTCTCCCTGAAAAATTTTTTGAAGTAAAAAAATTCATAACTATAGCAGATGTCAACCAAGCACAACTTGAATTCTTCTCTTCTTAAAGGCAAGGCCTTTCTAAAAAATGGTACATGAAAATTACTATCAAGCTGGCTAAAAGTTACAAATAACAACAAAAGTTATGTTATAAAAATTATTAAATGAATGAAAAATGTACGTGTTTCTTTAACTTCACAAACGGACAAAACTTTCCGGTGGACCTAATATTTAAAGAACAACATATAATTATTATTTTATATAAATAAAGAAACCTTCCGGGTTTTAAAACAGTTCCTCGCGGTCAAATATAAAATGCATATATATATATATATATATATATATATATAACATTTTTTTTCTTATGAAACGTTCAAAAATTCCTATCAATTAATTCAGTGAGTCCTTGCTTCAATTCATACTTGAATTGATAACTAGGAATTTATTCTATAAATTGCTTACTATAAATTTCTAACTTCAGTTTTAATATTATATTACATTATGCATATCTGCTTGAAATTATATTTTATCTATAAATGACTATTGAAATAACTATTAGTTGGAGGGGAAAGTGGTCTCCATATTTCATTAACCTCACATCAGAATATGATCTCTTTTAGAAACTAATTTCCAAGAACATGATTGCAGATAATTGATTCGCAAATTTCTCAACTTCCTAGTTCCGAAATTCATGAATATTTCTCCTCATAACTACTTCCTTAATTACTTCGCCACACTTTATGAACACAAAGTAACTTAAAACTCCTAGATCGATATATTTGGCCAACAATTGAAAGCTTTGTGTAGGTGATCACTTTTCTTCGTAAGTGCTTACAATTAATAGTATACACACACGAGCAATTTTTACCCAATATTTTTAAACTTTTTGGTGTTTATGTTATTTTAAGAATAGTAAACACCTGAAGTCTATTTTATGCAATAATATGCTTTAATAATTTTTTTGTTTACAAAATCGATAATAATTACTTTTTAATAGATTTTTTTGATGAGATGGCAGTTATAAAAGTGCCCCTTTTAAGAATGGGGAATTAGGAATGATGTAACTCCCTGTAGTACCGCTATTGGACGTTTTTCCTTTTCCTAAGAATTCTATAAGCATGAACCTTTCTTATCCCTAAAAGTCATCACTACAAATTTTCCGACCAATGAACTCATCTTTGCTTTCTTGCGAACACATTCTCGGAAAGAAATTCATCGTTTTCGAAGAAATAACTGTTTTTGAAACCTTCCGTTACAATAGATAAAAAGGGAGGCACGAATGAAGAGATAAAAACTAGAGGTAGAAAAGTTCTACATTCATTCATTCAAAACAACGTATAAATTATGGAAAGCCTCAAATGTAAGGATTAAGCTCAAATTGAACGTATTCAATGTATCAGTATTAGCGGTCCTTCTTTACGACTTCTTGGAAACTTTCTACATCACAAGAGCAGAACTTAAATGCCTTCAAAACTACGTGACTCAGGAAGATTCTTAAAATATCCTGGACAGATAAAATTTTAAATTTTGAACTGTGCAATAAAACATCAACCAAACATATTTTCTCCCAAATTAATTAACGACATTGGACATGAACTGAGAATGACATCAAATGATAACAAAAGAATTGCACGGACATGTGTAAGTCTTGTGTTATAAGATGGAAAGAGAGATAGAGGAAGAACAAGATCCACATTGAACGGTATAGACACAAAAGAAAGGAACTCTGCCCCCAACTCGGTCATCATTTCGATGACCGTGTTGGGGGCAGCGTTAAACCGGATCATCGTTTAGCTTGTTGCATGGTTTCCGCTATTTTATGAGGAATCCAAGGCTCATTGACAAATCAATGTAATGATGAATCCATATAATCGACAGTGATAACTCGACTTGAAATAATGATGACAACTCGAAGTAGTTGTAGTAAAATTCTGATTTGGCAGCAAGAAGCTGCCAAATCAAAAATAACTTATAAATCAGTGTCCCATTTGTTTCGGCACCTTTTAACAGATGGCAACGCAGAATGGTAACACCGACTTACCTTAGTAACTCAATCTATCTTCCAATACTGGTATTTTCTGAGCCTCTTCCCTCCTAAATCCCCTATTATTTCACGTATACTCTCAATAGAATATAGTTTTCGTGTATATTAAATTCATTAATTCTCTTACAGGTTATAAAAATATAATTTAATTTCCACATTGCGTACACGTAGCACCTGTGTATGGTGTTCAAATCATATTTTTTTGTGCATCGGTAAAATTCTAATTAATAAAATATTACTAAATGATTATATATAAAATATATATAATGTTACAAAAATGTTAAGCTAATTAATTATTGAATTATAAGTTCATTTTCATTTGACTTCAGTAGAAAGACACGCTAATCTCCGACTATTCGTTTTAAAAAAATAATTCGTTTATGTTCAAAAAGGGATTAAATTATTAAATCATTTTAACTTCAGCCACTATTGTTGAAGAGAACTACCATATACTCCTTATCTAGTATTATCGTGACAATAAGATTAACGTTCTGAAAGATACATTTGAGAAGGTTGTTTTTCCAGGCATTACTGCACAATTGATATACAACTTCATCCATTTTATTGAGTTTCGTTTTTACTTATTTTATACATTTCTTGATAGTTTCCATTGAAATGATCGGCTACCTCTTATTGAGATGGCAGATATAATTGTGCGCCGAAGTCGGTCTATCACTAGTCATGATTTTGTATTTGGCATCTTATTTAGAAACACAGAAGCAAGTGCGTTTTTTTTTGTCAGGAGTGCATCCAAACATTTGTTATAAGCTGTGCTGTTCACTACATGGACCATTCGAATCTTCGATCTATCGGTCCAAAAAAAAAAAAACAACTCATCCGGTCGCCTTTTGCAGTGCTCTAAAAAACTAGACCAAAAAGAATTTCTTCTCTGGCTGATTATTGAGGCGTTTCAATTTTTGTCGTCGTTGTTGGAGAGAGCCAATGTAAAAAAATATAGTGATAATTTTAAGCTTTTAAGACTTTTTGCCTAATGTGACAGAAAAAGATGTAAGCTCTGAACACTTTATTTTAGATTGCAAAAATGTTCTAACATTAATTACATTGTTCTAACATTTTTTTATCCTTCTGAGAATAGCAAATCGTATTATACTATTCACCTCAGTCTGAATCAATCGATTTTGTTTGAGGAAAATGTGCTCTATGTTTTATCTAATATACTTTATTCATTGAAATTTTCTTATTCAAAGGACTATGAATAATAAAGAGATGAATGAGTTATAACTATAAGCATTTCTAACGAATATTAGGACATTTTACATTGGGAAAATGTGTTCGGAAATGAAATCCTTCTTTTGCATATTATTCTGGTTTTTCTAATATGAATGCAAGGAGAAAATAATTATTAATATTTTGCTTACTTTTAGTACATTACTTTATAAGAAATTAATTATTTTTCAAATTAAAAGTAAATTATTTTCTGAAAATAAGTGCTTCTGTTTTGATCTCGATTTTTAATTGGAATGAATTTTGTAAGCAAAACATGGGATTACATTTGCTTTTTTAAGCATTTTTAATTAAAATTCCCATGCTTTAAATAACTGAATATCTTTAACAAATTATTTGCGAATATTTTTTTGTCCTTTTTGTCTTTAGAGAATATGTCTAATGTTTATTAATGAGAAACAAGATATGCTGGATACGCACTCTAATTGGGCTCTAGGTTCATTTGAATTTCAAATATGAATAAAATCGTGATTAATAATGATTAAATTAGAACAAAAAGAGTTTTTAATAGATGTAATTTGATTCAGCAAACAGTGAAAAAAATTCTTTTTGAAAAGTTGACTGCGCATTTATCAATCGTATTTCAAAAAATAACGTTTGAAACAAAAATTATTGTTTCATTATTTTTTTTTCTAATTAATTGAAATAAATCTGAAGATGGAATTCTCTGGAGAAATAAAGTGAAGGAAAAAAGGGATTATACGATAATGAAATTATTGTTTAGTTTTAAATAAATTGAGCTGACATTAAGTAATCTACTATTATATTTTTATGTATATTTCCTCCAAAAGTTGCATTCAAATAATTTTTATTGGAATTTTTTGACGAAAACCTCAAGGGGGTTTTCATGCAAGTTTTTAAAACTACTTATCATATATTTTACCGGTCAAATATGTTGCAACCAAGATTATTTGTACACTAGTTTCAGATTAAATTAAATTTAGAAATAATAAGTAAATTTTGAAATTAAACATTACGGCTTAAAATAGCAAAAATATTTCATTATAATAAAATGGGTGGGACATTAAGAATCATGCTGCATTTTATGCTAAAATATCAAAATTAATGTTGAAATTGGTGTAAATTTTGTATTATCTTATAGAAATTGTGAAATACAAGATAGATATTACAAGAAAATCATAAGACGAAAATCTTTTGTTACAGGGGAAAAAAAAGTTGAAATTTAAAATCATATCTTATAGTGTATAAGGCAATATATTGAATTCTCAGTTTGTTCTTATTTTTATTTACAAGGCCATATCTTATTTTCATTACTTAAAATGAAATATAATTATGAGTGAAATAAAAATTTTAATTTTCGACTATTAGTTTGAAGAACATCTACTATTGGGTTTATTGCATTATAATAATAAGTATACTACCTACCATTCTGGGAAAAAATAAAATCGAGAGGAAAATCATGATATGGAAAACTACTTCGAGTTCAAACTTTGTAAATTTGTTATGAATTAGATTGTCATTACTGAATAATAAACTCACATGTATTTGTAAGAAGCCCTTATATTTTTTGATTATGTGAAAATTATCAAAATCGACAAATATCAGCTTGAAAAAATAATATTTTTACTTTTATTGATTATTTATTAACGTCAGACTTAGAAACAATACGACGGCTATTGGAGACGGATTTAAAAATTTTGAAATTCTTTTAAGTGACGAAGACAATATCTGTGAGCAAGCTCGTCCCTCTCCTAATTTTGCCACCACACCAACGGGAGGATTTAGAGCCTTGGCAGATTTAACGCTCATCTCTCTACACGGCGGATCCTTAATGACATCAGGACTCGACACCATGACTCGACGAAACAACGCCGGTGGCGAGTTCGTGATCATGATCTTTCGGCTATCACGGGAATGGGAAAAAAAAAGCATTAAGTAGGGTTGCGAATTACATCACCTGAGAGAATAAATAGACTAAAAAATCATTACTAGCCGATTCTAAATACAAATATAAATTTTGTAGGATCAGAATTATTTTATTCTTGAGTATTTGAAGACAATGCTGATAGTAAAACACTTATCGGATACTGAAGGATGCAAGATACTAGCCATTACAGATGCTGTTTACCGTGGTGCTAAATTTGCGTGATAAATTAGAAGATCAAAGTTGTATTTAACTTCTGCATTGGTCGCAATAATCCTGGTAGTTATGGTACAAAAAAAGCAAACAGAAAGGTATAAGATAATTTCTCCAAGGAAAGTGTGGCAGATCCAGAGGCTCGTCTTCAAGCAAAAAATGTCTTCATCGCTAATTAAAAATGAGTTACGGTTATTCTGTACCAATTGAACAATTAGAAATGCACTACAGGAAAACCCTAGTATTATGTACGAGATGTTGAAAGAGTAAAACCTCCATTTTTTAGGCGGCATAATGATTCGAGTTTAAATTTTCCTTGAAAGACATTTAATAGATGACACCAACTGGAATGATGTGGTGTTTTAGGCAAAAAAACAAAGTTGGTGAATAGGACGGATTTAAGTTTTACTAGTATGATCTACGTAAAGAACATCACATTTTTTTCAAAACACTATTTTAGAGGAGGATTTACCACTATTTTGGAGGCATTAGCTGCAAGTGGTGCTCGTGAATTCGCTTTTGTCGACAGAAAAATTAATACAGTATTATATCAGGACATACTGGCAGATTGTTTGTTGCCAATTGTTCCTCCGATTACATCCTGTGATTGGACATTTCAACAAGGCAATGCTTCGTGCTCTATGAATTCTAGAATGAAGGCGAAGAGGTAAAAACTTTTAAGTGATCATCTCAGAATCCTGATTTTAATCTAGTGACAAACCTTTGAGGCATTCTAGCTTGAGTTGTAAATAAGAATGGACAACCATGCATCAGCAAGTCTGATCTAAGAGCCGCAGTTAAAAGCTACTGGAACGATATTGATCCCGATAACATCCCGATATAACAATCCCGATTTGATTTCGTCATTTCATCTTCCGGTTCTATGAAATGACGAAAAAAACAATACTGAAAATTGATTCCCACATCACTTGATTAAGAATACATCATATAAACTTTATACTTATACCCAATTTCAGTTACATGTTAATTTCTTTATTTCTTACTAATACTAATTTAACTAAATTTTATATTAACTAATTTGATACTAATTTCAAAAGTATTTTCTGTGATTCCGTTATATCATGAAGTATACTTATATTTCATAAAAATAGTGTATATATTTGTATCTTATGTCAACTATTTTTGCAACGTCTTACTTATTTCCAGGACTATATTTTCTTTTTTCAGTATATATATGCAGCTATACAAATATTTATGTTTCTACTTAACTTAATATTTTAGTACGATGGGAAAACTGAAAACTAATAATTAAAAAAATTATAAAGCATACCATAAATTTCATTTTATTCAAATTTTATTCCTTTTAGTTCTGCAAAGCAAAAAATTTCCCAGCGCATTCTTATCACGTTAAATGTAGCTATAAAAATACTATTTGTCCTCTTAAAATTAACATAATATTTAGTTGAATAAGTAGAGTTAAATACTAATATTTTTCTTTCAAAAAATCGAATCTTGCTTTCCCATTAAGTAATGAAGCTTAAAAGATTCGCAAAAGCGGAATGTACATTAGCATTTCAAATAATAGTTAAATTTCAGGATTTCTAAGCATGGAATAAAAAGTAACTGCTTAACCTTTGAAAATCTACCCAAGTAACGGACTTGAAATAATATTGAATAGCTGTTATTTTATAGAAATTAGTGACAGAATGTGTGAATGAGTGTTGTGAATTTTTCGATAATGCTGTAAAAGTATTTAAACATACGGAAAACGAGAAATAAAACAACAATAAAGAGAATATATTTCCTAGATTTCATTTTAAAACTTATTGTAACTTTTTTCCAAAACTGATTACCAGATGCCTCATTACTAAAACATTTATTTACTTGTTTGTTTTGCACGTTGAATAATGTATTACTTGTTCTGATATTTAAATTACCTTTGAATAACAAAGCAATTCAATTACATGATTGGAAACAAATTTTCCTTTTGTTCACTGAAGCATCTGTATTTCGAATCATACGTTGATATTCATGGATGTCTAACCAATTTGATTTTCAAATTTATTTTTTATCTGGTTTTCAATGATTTGAATTATTTATTATTCTCCATTGTCACATGCGATTGCTATAGCATTATAATTAAAAAAAAATAATAAGACTTCGATTTAAATTTAATAAATTATATACATGAAATTGTAGTTAATATGAAGATATTGTGTGGTGGATACATTTTACCTAGAGGGTTATATAAATAAATTTAAGTATAGTTTTTAGATCATTATTACACCTTTTAATATAGATACGGAACAAATAAAAATCTAATTTACAAAAAATAACTTTTATTTAAAAAAGAAATTCTATTCGAAAATACACTGGCTTCTAAAAGATAAACTCATATTATAATTTTCAATTTTTTAAAGTGTGAAGTTAAATGGCTTAAAATTGCCGTATATTTGCAAGTAGATAGTTGTATACATACATAGGAAGCTGCAGCCAATCACAACTGAGTGTCTGGACATTTGAAAATTGGGCAGTTATTAAAGACACCAGCATCTGTAAGAGTTTGGGGTTAGTATTTGAAATACAGATGTGAAGTAATCAGTTTCAAATGATTTTTCTAATGATATTCGTGTATTTATGGCTAAAAGATGACCAAGGGAAGATAGTAAGACTGTTATGACGTCAAATTGATTGAAGTAATCTAGTGAAAAAAGATATCGCTCTTTTCTGTGACGTTAATCATTCGGTACGTTTTCGATTATGGAAACAATAACAAACAAGTTAAGCAGTTGTTTAAAGATCAGCTCCCGGTCATCCAAAGGCTACCCTTACCTCTGATTATTGGTATATTGCTATAGTAGCTAAGTGGAATCTTCAAAAGACTTCCGCATTGTTTCATCCAAGGGTCCAATGTCACTGGATAAGACAATATCTGTCAATACAATTTAGCATTTTTAGAAAAGATTGTGCTGCACAGAAAGTTAAGGGGGCGTGGCTTTACTAACTTCCCATGCTTTTTCAGTCACTCAACTCAGTTTATAAACTAATCTTCAAGCAGTTGCAATCAGAATCCACAATTAAACTTCAACAAAAATCTACACCTTATATCTGCCTCCAACACACATTAACCCCATTAACATAACTCTTATCAACAACCTCATGAATGAGCTTCCTCAGACTTTTATTTTGCTGGGGGATTCTAATGACTATAGCACTCTTTGGGGAAATAGAAGAAATAACCAAAGAGGAACACAGATAGAAAAAATCCCTTCCGACAACAATCTGTGCATTCTAAACAATAACCAGCGGACTTAATTCCATTTACCCACAAGGACCTTTCACTCCACAGATTTAGCTATTTATCCGCCTTCACTTTTACCTTTTTGGCCTTTTAAAACTGAAACATATCTATGCAATAGCAACATCTTTCCAATTATATGGGATCGAACAAATCCATCCAGTAAAAGTCCTCTTACAGTAATAGAAATATTTATGAAAAGGTTAACTCGTCTTTTCTACACTTGTCAACAAATCCGAAGAAATGATGCACTCTCAAAACATTAATGAGATTGCTACAGACATCACTAATAAATTAATAGAAAGTGCTAATGCTTCCATTAAAATAGTCTCTAACAAACCTAGAAAGCAATCGAAACTGAGGTAAAATGACGATTGCAAAGACTCATATAAAATCAAAGAAAGTCATTTAATTTTTTTAAAAGATATCCAACCCTCGCAAATTTTTATTTCTTATCAGCGACATAAAGCAATTTTCAGAAAAATTCAACGATGAAGTCAAAATAAATCTTAGACGAAATATGTAGAAAATATTAACAGTGATTAAGGGACAGGGTCATTAGTGTCTCCGGTGTTTTTATAAGCAAATTCTAATTTTTCAATAAATCGATCAAGCTATTTCATCTCAGAAAGACATAGTTAACACAATAGCCCCGAATTCACTCCCATATTTCCAGTTCAGATTATTACAATTACAGTTCCAAAAAAATAAATCTGTATCTGAAAAGAAGAAAATAAATTTTACCACAAGACAACATTTAATGTATAACAATTACTTTTCCTTTCATGAATTCGATGATGCACTCTCTGAAGCTGATAGTTCACACATCTCCAGGACCAGATAATATCAGTTATAATCTCATGAAGCATTTGTCATATAATTAATTAAAAAACATTTAAATTTTTTTAATAGAATAAGGAAAGGACATACTATTCCCTATTCATGGAAATATGCTTTCATTCTCCCAATTTTAAAACTGGGCAAATATTCTACAGATCTCACAAATTACCGACTCATAGCTTTAACTAGTTGCTTGTGTAAAGTTATAGAAAAGATGGGGAACACTAGGTATGTACGCTTTGGAGCAAAATAGTACTCTTTCACCATTCCAAAGCGACTTTCGAAGAAACAGGTCTACTGCTGATAATATAGTCGCTATGAAAACACAGATAAGGAATGTCTTCATCAAAAATAAGAAAACATCTCTATTTTTTTCAATATTGGGAAAAAGTACGACCGCACTTGGAGGTATAACATTTTATGGAATATATACGATTATAACTTAAGGGGTAACCTGTCTATTTTGATACAAAAGTTTTTAGAACACAGATATTTTAAAGTTTAATTTTACTTGACCTTATCAGATGTCTTTATTCAAGAAGAAAGAGTGCCATAGGGGAGTGTTATAGCACCACATTCTTCATCATTAAAATTAATGATATCATTTTCAACATTCCATTATCTGTGAAAACTCTTATTCGTCAACGACCTGCACATTTCATGCATAGAAAAGAAATGATCAATATTGAGAGATAACTTTAACAGGCTATATATAAATCTACGAAATGAACTACTGAAAACGGTTTCCGCTTCACTTTAACAAAAGCTGCTAGTGCTCACTTTTGTAAACATCCTCCCGATTCTAAAATCTTTTACAATAATATTTTAACTAACGTTGTGAACGAAATAAAATTCTTCGAAATCATATTTAATCGAAAACTTAAGTTTCGCTTTCGTATTTTTACAACTTCGCAAACATTGCGATAAATAAGTAAACATTTTAAATGTTTTATCACATACTTCATGAAGTTCTGATCGAATGTGCAAATTTCGTATCTATCATGCTCTCATCCGTTCCAAACTATATTATGGTTGCGTGGTGTAAGGTTTAGCAGAAAAATCAGTTTTATATAAACTGAACTCCAATCATCATCCTGCACTAAGACTTTGTTCCGGTTCATTCCGAACATCAACCATCAAAACCTTGTACTTTGACTGTTTTGAACATTCATTAGACGTAAGATGACAAAATTTGTCCCTTCAATACTATTTTAGAATTTTATCATCTTCATCTAATGTTTTATCATTTTCAACAAAAAAAAAAAAATTCTTACAATTGCTATATGGTGTCTAAAAGCTTTCCATATCACAATTTCATAGAAGAGAACAAATTTTAATCGAGTGTTGTGGATTATCTAATATTTCTGTCAGGAAAGCAGACGATGGTTTTTCATCCTGGTATGAACAGAGTTATGATTTTAAAAATCTATTAAATTCTTTTAATAAATCAGACACCACCCAAAATATTTTTATTCAACTTTTTAGTGACTTTGTTCAACAATATCTGAATTTTAAACATACATATGAGTACACTGATGGTTCTAAGTCATTTAATCATGTTGGTGATACAATTTTAATTGACAATTTACTTTATAAAGTTTTAAACTTTTCCCTTCATGTTCAGCTTTTACAGCGGAAATTTCTCCTACTCATAAAGCATTAAAAGTTTCCCCGGTCGACTCTATTGAGAATTTTATAGATTTCACATATTCCATGAGTGCCATAAAATCCTCTAAGTAATTTGAAACATACTTCACACCCATTGATCAATGATACATTAAAAAAATTCATAAACTAAAGTCGAGCAATATTCAGGTGATATTTTGTTGGATTCCTTCTCACGTGGGAATCGAGGGCAATGTATTGTTGATAAAGCTGCTAAATCTGCAACCGGCACAATATCTCCCACCATTCTTTATTGCGATGTATTAGTGGTCATAAATAACCGCTTTAATATATTTATATTAAAATGGTTATTTATGACCTATGGCACGATCAATAGCATCTTGAAACGGAAAATAAACTGTCTCACATAAAACCCATCATCTCTCATTGGGAACTATTGTATTGTAGAAAAAAAAATGTAATTTTATCTCGATTACGTACTGGACACGATAGACTTACATAAAAACATTTCTTTCTAGATGAAAATCCCCCTGTGTGTATTCAATTTGAGACACATTTCAATTGAATGCTCTGCTTTGTTCGTTTCAATCATTTTTAATCCTAATTGACTTGATTGGGGAAAATCCCCCCAAAAATGTTTTTAAATTTTTACAAGACGATGGCTTTTCTCCATACATATAAAATTTTAAAATCCGACTTTCTTTATGTGCATTATCTGTTCTTATCGTATAATATATTTTAATTGGTTTATTTGAAAATATTTTTTCTTGTGTTTGACACAATATGTTCCAAGAGGATTCAGTGACCATACACTCATAAAATCAACCTACCCTTTTTCTTCACTGCGTTCATTTTTCTAATATTGAAATATTTTTTACACTCAAAATGTTGTTTGTGATTTAAAATTGCTTGCAAGCCATAAAAGTTGTAATGTTTATTTCTTAATACCCTGTTTACGCGGATGTTGATTATATTGCTATTTGTACTGAAGTGAGTCATTTTGATTCGTATAGCAAAATGAAGTGATTAGCAAACAATTAATCTGATTCAATTTTAGGGAAAGATTTATTATTTAAAAGTTCATTTAAAGTATTTCTTACCTGTACTATTTGTTTTTGCAATACATTCTGTGCGAAGATTTTATTGTATCTAGAAAACATCAAGTACGACTTATTTGTTCTCCATTATCTCCTCCAGCATCCTGTTACACTCGGACGTCCAAATATATTATTGTGGCTGTAGATTCTTCCACGTAATCATTTTCTATGGATCCCCTTCTTTTTCGTAGTACTGCTGCTACTCATTTTATATTATTGTTTTACTATACTTCAATTTATATTTTACCATTACTTTGCATAAAATAAAAGTTGATTTGTTGTAAATCAATGCTGCAAAAGTGGATTTGTTGTAATCTCCAGGAAATATCAAAAAAAAAAAAAAAAAAAAGCTGAAAAGAAGTAGTCTTCACTATTGTTACAAAGTTTGAGCCTCAGACAGGTTCTTCAAAATTTTTTAGTTACAGACATTTCGCGTGGTCCAAGAATATGCAAATGGAAACACGAAGAGAATTATGTCTATGCAGATCATTTTCATGTATTCCATGCTCACTTGCTCTTAGAATTTTGATAAAAATCTTCTTTATGCATGTATCACCAACTAACGGCAAAATCATTTTAGAAGTACAATAGGCTCAAAACCGTACAAATAGGTCTATCATATTTCTGAATGAGAAATGAAGAGGTAAGTGTAAGAAAAGAATTAATGGATACGTATATTTCATATTACTGAACTAAAAATTGGCTTATGAAATTGAAATAAAAAATATTATTTGAGTTATATATATCTATATATATATATATATATGTGTGTGTGTGTGTGTTTGTGTGTAGTAAGTTGTAGAAATGTGACGGAGATGCTTTAGAACACTCACTGGACGGCGCTGTGTGGGAGAAGACTGAAGGAGTCTGCTTGGGAGCTGGAGCTCGGAAGCCATAAGCGAAAGCGATATATGTTTTTTTGAGCTCAAGTGTACTCGAACCTTATTGTAGTATCTTCATAGTTACATTAATGTTTGTCATATGTCCAATTATATCCTATTAAACGTTAGTCTTTGGTAATAATACATATATATATGTATACAATTTATCAAATTAATCTTAACCCTGAAATTTAACTACATTTATTTTCCTTTCCTTCTTACTTAAATTTGATTTAAATTTGTTATTCACTCCTTTGAAGTAGATTTTTAAAAGTTAATTTAAAAATTCAAAAAATATGATTATTAATAATATATATGAGAAGAGATATAATTATAGTTTCCATATTAATAAAGTGTCTATTTTAATAGCAATTTAAGTTTAAATATTTTTAGAAACATTGCATACAATTTCCTACATGAAATATCAAATTATCTAATAAGCCTTCCAATATTCTAAATAATTTAAATAATTTTTTTCTGCATGTGATAAAGCTGATTATCTTTTCAATTAAAAAAAAAACAAAATTAAAATGTAAAATCTATTATGCTGTTTAATTGACTTTTTGTTGTTATAATTCTAGAATTCTTTTATGATTATGCTTAAAATTTCATATAAATCTGTTTTACTCTTTCTTAATTTTTTTTTTCTATATTATACTTCCTTTTTTATTAAACTTTAGTTTTTAATTGATTATTTTTATTTTTTGGTTTCTATTTAAATCATTTTTTAACACACACACGCACATACACACACACACACATATATATATATTCCAAAAATATTTACTTTTTACATCTAGTTAAAAAATACATTGATAGATGGAGGTGCTAATTTCCCTTCCTATGCCATTTTAAATTTTGTTAAAATTTCTTGTACGTCTTAGAGGATTTAATTTTTAAATTTTTTTGATTTTGTAAGTTTTTGGTTATAATTTTTTTTCAATATTCTTAATTGTTGAACTGGCTTCTTAATATTTTGGGGAAAGTTCTACTATTTCAAGTTTTCAATATGGTAATATTTAAGACAAATTTTTTAGTGTTTGTATTCTAGCAATGCCTGAAAATTTATTCCACGTGCGAAAATTGTTGGTGTTTAGCTAAATAGCATATTTTTGACTCTTTTTTTTTTTGCTTTTTAAAGTAATTTTTTGACTCGAATTGGTAGCTTTAATAAGTATATTAAATGGTTAATATTTTTTTCTAAATTTTTACCTTTGGTGTTTCGTAAATTTTAAAATTTAATTGCATTCCTCTTTTTTACGGTTTATAACGTTAATACATGTAGAGTGTTATATTTAGGAAATCTCGATTTTCCTCTTGAAGTGTTTAGTTTTCGATTTACGTTGTTGAGTTTTCGAAGTTTTTTTCGTTTCAAGAATGATTTTTTCAAATGTTTTCTTTGGATTTATATATTCAAAATTTTTCAAATAAATTTTTTTAATTTTTGGAGTTTTAACTAGTTTTTAATAATATATTTTGTTGATGGGGATAGAAAATTCTATAATTCTAGAATAACCCTAAATAACAGTTCAAAGTCTGTTACAACATTAAATATATTATTCTCATTTTTGTATTTTCCAAAAAAATTTTTTTTTCTTTTTATAAATTTTTCCATTCTTTTTTTTATATTTCCTGATAATTTCCTTTCTTTTACTCTTCTGGCTTACACACACACA
>BMAW01036531.1:443473-463047 GCA_019974015.1 Nephila pilipes
ACATTTTTTTGGCAAAATTAGTTTTTTTTATTCAACAAAATTCCCTTCAAGGGTGATACACTGATTATAGCGACCCTCCAAATTTTCGATACCATTTTTGTAGTACGTTTTGTCCTTTGCTTCAAAATAGGCCTCAGTTTCGGCAATCGCCTCTTCATAAGACGAAAATTTCTTTCCAGCGAGTATTCTTTTGAGATCTGAGAACAGGAAATAGTCACTGGGGGCCAGATCTGGAGAATACGGTGGATGAGGAAGCAATTCGAATCCCAATTCATGGATTTTTGCCATCGTTTTTACTGACTTGTGACACGGTGCATTGTCTTGGTGAAGCAGCACTTTCTTTTTCTTCAAATGCGACCGTTTTTCGGTGAATTCGTCCTTCAAACGGTCAAATAACGCTATGTAATAGTCGCTGTTTATGGTCCTTCCTTTTTCAAGGTAGTCAATGAAAATTATTCCATGCGCATCCCAAAATACAGACGCCATAACCTTGCCAGCCAACTGTTGCGTTTTCCCACGCTTTGGAGCGGGTTCATCGTGTGCAGTCCACTCGGATGACTGTCGATTGGACTTCGGAGTGAAATGATGGAGCCATGTTTCATCCATTGTCACATATCGACGCAAAAACTCGGGTTTATTACGCTTGATCATCTTCAAACACTGCTCAGAATCATCAACTTGTCGTTGTTTTTGGTCAACAGTGAGCTCGCGCTGCACCCACTTTGCACAGACCTTTCTCATACCCAAATATTCATGAATGATATGATGCACACGTTCATTTGATGTCTTTAGAGTGTCTGCTATTTCATTCAATTTCAATTTACGGTCATTCAAAATCATTTTGTCGATTTTTTAAATGTTTTCGTCGGTAACAACCTCTTTTGGGCGTCCACTGCGTTCACCGTCTTCGGTGCTCATTTCACCACGTCTAAACTTAGCATTCCAATCCTTGATGGTTGATTTTCCTGGGGCAGTGTCCGGAAACTCGGCTCCAAGTTTTTGCTTCAACTGTATTTTTTCCCTTCAAAAAGCAATATTTTATCAACACGCGAAATTCCTTTTTATCCATTTTTTTCACAATAACAAAAGTTGCTTCACTCAAAATGCTATAATTCACAAACTAATGATCCGACAGCTGTGAAATTTATACACGCATCTTTTGAGGGTTAGGGCTAACTAAAAACATACGGATTTAATTCTAGTAGCGCCATCTATGTGTCAGGCCGGGGACTTTTCAATTGACTTGTTTTATATACATGGTGCGCAAAAAGTCCGTAAAAACTTCTAAAATTTATAAGAATCGGAAAATTAAACAAAATAAAATATGGTTTTAAGGTTTAGCATCGATAATTCAAGGGAATTTTTTCTGTTCGGAAAAAAATATTCAAAAAAACAGCTGATAGGTGGCGTTTCGTACATAATAAGTGAAAGAAAAGACACGCAAATAACATAAATAATGTTACCAAATGATTTATTATAGCAGAATGTGTTCCTCATGTCCACCACCACAAGTGATAACACATTGCAGGCATGTCACAAATCCAGCAACGGCAGAGTGCAGAATGTCTGGCTGTATACATGACAGCTCTCGGCGGATCTCATCTTTCTTTCAATTCCAACAGATTGGGTTTACGGGGTCGATACACCCGGGAATTTAAATATCCCCACCGCCAAAAGTCTGCTGGTGTCAGATCTGGAGTCCGAGGAGGCTATGGAAACTTGCAACGTTTGCTAATGATTCTTTCTACCTCGAAAGTCCGTATCAAGGATTCCTTGACTGGATTAGAAGTATGACTTGTTGCTCCATCTTGCATAAACGTAACAGCAGAAAGGGCATCTTTTTCATACAAACATGGAACAACCTTTCCGCATAGAAGAGTTAAATAAGGCTGAGCATTTACTGTTACCATTTTCCACCCTTTTACTGGACACTATATTTCAAAGAAGTAGGTACTATGAAGAAGGAACCGGTGAACCCACATCACACTTTGACTTTGGGGTATGCAGTTGTTTCTCTGTGTACACTCGTGGATTTCACGTCGCCCAGATGCGACAGTTAAGGGTATTAACGTCACCATGGATCGAAAAATGAGCTTCATCTGTCCACAAAATGTTAAAGATCCAAGAGGAATCTTGTTCAATTTTGGAGAGAGCCCACCTCGCAAATGCTTCTCTTTCTCTACTGTATCCGGCTGTAAAAGTTCATGGCAAGACTGTAATTTGTATGGATACTGAACTCCATGAAGAATGTTGTGTATAGAGGATGGTAGTAAGCCCAAGCGTCTGCCAGCTTCCCATACACTGTTAGTCCTTGTAGCGGATTCTGACGCTAATGCTTCCATTTCGGCTGCAACGCGTGCCGAACACATCTGCCTTAGACTGCCCTGTCTGGACCTTATACGATCCAGATTCCTCTAATCGCTGAACAAGCTTTATGCGTCCTGCCTCTGTTAAAGGCCTTTTTCAAGTCTTCAGATTTTTCTGAAGTCGGAATTTAAGCAGTGCAACATTCACTGATTCCTCGTTCATGTAAAACAGTTTCACCAACAAAGTTTTGTCTTTTCCACACAGCATCCTTGATCACTTAGTTGGTATGCAACGGAGAACTCGATCTAGATTAAGAGCATCTGTATTTATAATCGCCTGTCTCATTTGCATTTTTCCAACTAAGTCCTTTGTACCAGAACCATTTGTCGGCTGTTCTTTGAATTTTTTTTCTTATCTCAAAAGAAATTCCATGGCTTATCGATGTAAAACTTGAAAACTGTATTTCTTTTGTTTAATTTTCTAGGTTTTATAAATTTTTAAAGTATTTACGGACTTTTTGCCAACCCTGTATATATATATATATATATATATATATATATATATATATAAATTATAAATATAATTAGAACTTCTACACCAATTCTTTTCCAACAAAATTTTATACGTATAGGAAATAAGTTAAAGTCATTTTCTTACCCATTGTATTTGACAATATTCTTTGAAACTAACAATCTCGTACTAAACCCATTTGAAACATCCCTTTTTTATGCTAAATTTTGAATATATACAGAGAAATTGATTTAACTTTGAAAAACAATGGTAAATATTAATCATATTTTTTTCAAAATTTGCTCACAGATCCGATGTATGGAAATGGAATTAGTATTATTTTTACACTTGTTTTGAATAAAAAGTTTTGGAATTAGTTGTAAAGTGTACCTCCCTATGTGTGAAAATTATAACTCTATATTTCAACATTAAAAGAAATTTTGAATGAATGTAACATTTTCTTTAAAAATTTTAATTTTTAATTTGTCTAACATATATAATATATATAATTTTATATCATTTTAACATATATAATTTTCTTAATATCTGAATTCTCTTTTGTTTTGAAGTATTATAATTTTCGCATAGATTCTTTCTTACTATTTGTTTAAAAGTTTCTATTTCTTAGTTTTTACATAAAAAAAATTCTCTTTGTTAAAGTAAAGTTTTCTTAATATTTACTTTCTACCATGCTGTCATAAGCTATCTTATCTTTGGATTCCGAAAATACGTTGAAGCATATTGAATTAATTTTTTTTTTATCATAAATGAACGCTGGGGAGATCTAAGAACACGTGATGAGCTCTGATTGTTTCAAAATGACGTAGGTCTTTTGGGAGTGATTAGTTTGATTCATAAGTACATAAGTAGTTTTTTGATGTCATGGTCTGCTAAGTCAAATTATCTATTTTCTTTTAAAATTTCATAAGAAAATTGCATGAAACGCGAAACAACGGGAAACAATTGACATATTTAAATATCAACAATGGTTAGTTAGAGTCAATTGCAAGAATTTGTTGCAGCAAGATCCAATGACTTGAAATCGGTAAATTCCGAGCTGTGAAAATGTAACATATATAAAAAATATATGTGTATAATATATAATATAAATGTAAAATATATGTGTAAAAAGGATTTGAATACGGAATATCCCATCGTTTAGGTTAAAGTTTTTTTAAAATATTTTCATCAATATTAAAGAATCATGTTTTAAATTTTATATTCTAGCATTAAATTACTATGCTGAAAAGTTTTTGATTTCTTAACGTTAAAAAAGAATTTTTTTTGTGAAAATGCTATTTAACTCACACTCTTGGTGATATTTTGAAAATCGCCAATCGTGATTTTTGATATTGCACGAATCGCATAAACTCTGCAGAGCGCTAAATGAAAGAATAAAAAAAAATTACTAACCTATTTTGCCTGTTGATTCGATAAATGCTTTAAAAACTATGTGATCATCATTTTCACTCAGTGAGATTCATTCACTTCCCCAAATAATAAAAATAGATGTAAAACCTGTTATTGCTTTTATGTCATTTTCTGGCAAATCAACTTTTTTCATGTTATTCCAACTACATATTCCCTTTAATTAATCCATATGTTGGTTAAACCACATAAAAATGAGTTTTTAAAAATGATCTCTTGTCCTCAAGAAGAATGGAAATTATAATAGGTTTTTAGAATGAGTATGTATTTTAATAATTACACTAGTTTGATGTTTTGATTACATAGTTGTCTAAGACCTCCTAAACTTCTGTCTGATGCATTCCAAAAAAAGTTTAACGAAATTCGTAATCAAAATAAAAATTATATATATTATAATTTATAAAAGAAAGCTTCTTGGAAACTTAAGCAAAAAGTACTTAATGTTTAAAATGAAGCATTATAGTTTGCCTTAAAATGGCATATCAAAGCTCCACAGAACGCTAAATGAAAGAATGCGAAATGTTTTTTTTACATATCTATTTTACCTATGGGTCCGAAAAATGTTATAAGAACTCAATCATTATCATTTTCACGAAATAAGATACATCTATTTCCACAAATGCTTCAGGTTCTACAACTTTCTAGTTATCATCAAAGACATTAAACACAATTCTGTCTTTCTTAAATAATACTTTTCTATTAGAAACGCCATTCATTTGAGAAAGCATGTAAAAAATATCAGGAAAAAAAAATGCATGTTGAATTAAGACGCCCGCATCATTTTCTTAACCGGCAAAAGTTTTGAACCTATTCCAGATGCAAGTGAGAAAAAAAAAATCCTCTCTAATTGGAAAAAAAAAAAAAAATACGAAATCTGATTGTGCGTGCTCTATAACCTTCAATCCAATGACGAGTACTTGAGTTATCATGTGTAACAGTCATACCTAAACAGAAAAAGCGAGGGAAGGGAGTCTCGAAAAAAATGTTTCCGCTGCCAAGGGCGAGGGCTAAAAAGCATTCCTACCAATATGGTGTTTTAAAAGTTATTTTTTACTTATAAAAACTATTATGTTTAAAAACTTATTTTCTAAGTATAAAAAAGATGTTAATCTTCAAGTTTTTTTTCCTAGTATTAAAAACGATAAGTTTAATATTTTATTTTCTAACGTCAAAACAGTTTTTCTTATTTTTTTTCTAACATTAAGAATAAAAATGTTATGATTTAAAATTACCTACCATTTAAATTGTTTAATATTTTATTTTCTATTGCTGAAAATGTTATGTTTTAATTTTTTATTTTATTTTCTTACACCAAGGGGGGGGAATGTTAAGTTTCAAAATAATTATTCTAATATTAAAAATATTACTTATTAAAAATTATAGTGATATATTAACGTTTAAAAGGACACATTTTCAAATGTTATTGTTTTCCTCTAAGATATATTACATATAAATTAGTTAACGAGTCGAATAATAACTCTATAAAACATACAGCATGTTAAGTAAAACAAACATTTTTATCTAAAGTGTTCGATCAGTAGCAATACACATTTGCTTTGAATTCTTAACCGTAACAAACATACTTATTTTTAAGAAGGATTTGCTTACAGAATTTGATGATTGATAAATTTTCTGTAAAAAATTCGCAGCTAATTGTTTGAAGCTCAAGGAAAAAAGAGCAAGCTCATCATATGAAAGTCATTTCATAAACCTAGTTAAACACTCATGACCGAATTAATTTGTATGATTATGAAAACAACCATTGTATTCAAACAGATTAATTAGTGAAATTTATAAGTGTTTGCACAAAAGTTCAATCAATCAAGCTGTGAGCACTGACTCAACTTTTGTTATTGATAGGTTCTTTTAAGGTATCAGACTGCGCTCGGAGCCATGATTATGATTTAAAAACAATTAATGAATTTTTTTTTGATATTTATTGTTTTATGAATTAAATTAAGAATATTAATCCAAAAAACTATTATATAACTTAAACAGTTGTTTGATACAGATATAAAATGACAGTTAAAAGCAAATCTCAAACGTAATTCAAATAACGTAGCTGATCAAAATAGTAAATAGAGTGTATATTGCCACTGATATTTTGGAAATTTTACTAATAAATGTGATACCAAAATTCTCAAAATGAATCTTAATATATTTTAAAAGTTTTTTTTTTTAAAAAAAACATGTAAGCAGTAAATATTCTTAAAAATAGATAATCAAACAAATATTTTTGAGAGGACTTTAACTTTCAATTTTGAATTCATGACTTCCATCAATTTTTTTGGAATTGATCTGACATTAAAATGCTTATAAGTTGATTTCTATGTATAGTAACTACAAATGGAAGGTAGGTTTAGAAAAAGAAAATTTCTAATATTATAACGGTTAAATAAAAAATAAAAAAATAAAAAACGAAAATTTCTTTGAAATTCAAGTATTTAAAATTTTTTTGGATTCCTTGAGTTTTGAGTTTTACATTTTAAAGCTCCTTTATCTAACATAAAAAATTGAAGAGAATAGACGTTGCCCTTTCTGTAAATTTTTCTGAAATGCTTAATTGTTCAGTCTGCGGTTATCACACTTAAAAAGTTCGTTAGTAGTTCCCCTTGCATCCAAACAACATCCACATTAAAGTCATCTGGATTCGTGAGAAAAAGCAAGCAACATCTCTGTTTCTCATGAACTTTGACTTTTTAGAGTCCGATTCTTCTGAGAACCAAGAAAACGACCGCATCTGATGTCCAGTTTAACAGGTGTCAATTCCTGCCCCAGTTGGACTTCTCAGGACCAATAGCTAGTTTGTTACTTTCAGCTATCCTGACAAAAGAAAAGATTATGTCCCATGGTTTTGGAAGAGACGTGGTCAATTCATTCTACCTAAAATTTCCATAGAGAAGGGGACAATCAGAACTCTACAAAACATTCGACTAGAACGTCATGTTCGAGGACATAGTAATACGTTTTCAGTGTGCAACGGGCACTCCAAAATACATAAAAGAATATAACAGCAACAAGCACTTTATCTCATAAGTATTTTAAATTAGCTGTAATAAAAATAGTGTAAATAGTAAACTCTTTAGGCGTCATATAATTTTTACGCAACCTAAACAAACTAACCAACCAAAAATCCATTCGGACTCAATTAAAACACATACGAATGCAAATAATTTATGAGAAAAGTCCTTTTTCATGAAGTATTTCTGAATAGTTATTGAAATTGTATAATTTATTAACACAATAGAAAACAATAGAGAATCGTTCATAATGAGAGATTTTCAAATTAATGACGCATCCAAATATTTTGTTTCCATTACAAGGTGGTACCAAAGAAAAGGTGATAAAGCAACGCCTTTTTTGAACAGAAATAAATAATATGAGGGTCGTTTTTATATCAAAAACGAGGAATCTGCAAGCTGTAGAAGAAATATGATACAACTGTGTAATTTTTGCCCCATTAAAAGAAATGATGTTCAGGAATAGCATTTAAATCAAATATTGAATCTTCCTCTGTGACCATATTGCAAAGAACTGACTTTGGTGGCAAATAACTTTCAGGAATGAGAACTCGTTTTTTTTTAAAAATAATAATATAAAATCCAAAAGAGTATGAAATATAAAGAAATCAGAACAGAAAACGTTTCTGGTACAAGCGATACAAATCAAGGTGAAAGTTCAAAATGAAATTTGCAATAAGTAGCTTACAATTATGTGAAGAATTTAACTCCATTACTGAGTTGTGATTAGTTTATTAATTGAGAAAGTTATTTGGAAGTTGTCTTCTAACAGTTATCCTCTTAATCTGATCATAAACTATGCAGTCCATCAGTAGGAATTCCTTATGCACTTATAGTTCAAAGTTAACAAAAAGCTTGAAATACGCACAAAATGAAATTATTGTTGTAATAGGTGCCACTCAATAAAATTTTAAAAGTCTTGCAATTCCCACTGGTTTTTATCTTCTCTTTTATTAGTAGTAATTTTACTTAAAAAATTACAAATAGCCTAACGAAGAAAAATAGTCCATCAATGATGCTGACTAAATATTTTTATTAATTATTTAATAGGAAAGTCCCCTAGGTCATTTGAAGGGAAAATCGCGATAGAGTCAACTGTTACAATCTGCTGATTTCTAGATAAATGGAATGTAAATTTTAACATTAAAGTATTAATTGTCACATTTTTAATATTAAAAATTGAGTAAATAATTTTGGTATTGCTAGGACAACAATTTTTCTGCTTACTATAATGATTATAAGGAGGATAGAATTAATTATATTTGAAATGCATTTCCTCACAAATAATTTAAATTAAAAGAATCTTTCGTGCGTCAGCAACAATACTGAATTTCGTTTTTATGCGATGTTATGCGAAGAAAAATACTAATTAATATTTCGAAAGACGGAACAGAATTATGGTAATTTTTCTTCATATCTACCTTCCTTTATGATAATTTTCAACTAACTTAATTGTGACTCAGATCAACAGAATGTTTATTTGTGGTGAAAACACATTTATGTAACAATAATTGTTATTAAGAAATTCAAGTTAAAAATATTTATTTATTATTTATTTTAGTGTTACTTTGATTTTGTTTGCTATGGTATAAGATATAACGATAAAAGTTTTGTAACATTTGATTAAAATCAAATTTGACTTGAGAATTAGAAATATACATATCCTGTGCTAATCCTTTAAGGCTTTTTATACAAAAAAAAGTGATTATAAGAATGATTAATATTTCTAGAAACAAAAACATACTAAACAGACTAAGTTAAAACTATTAAAATTATGCAACTAAATATCTTACCTTATTAAAAATATATTCTATATTTCAAATGAGTTGTGCTGATTCAAATTCTTTCATACATTTCAAAACAGTAGTTTGTAAAATTTTTTCCAAAAATAAAAAAAAGAAAAAAAATATTGCCCTTTCAAACGATATATTTGAGTAGTTTTATTTACAAAAGAAGTTTCTCAAATCACCTTCAGTAGAACAAAAACGCATAACTTGTTACGTTTCGAAAAAAATGAAGATATTCTCTCCTTTCGTTTCCTTAATTTTATATGCCTCTATTCATTCTGAAGAGAGGTATAGCAAAACATTTCGAGCCTTATGAAAAAAAAGGGCGACGAGAAAAATAAACGAAGAGTGTAAAAAAATCAAATAAACAGGAATATCGTTTCGAAAGAGAAAGGGGGAAAAAAAAGTACAGAGTACTTTCCTCAAATTCCATCCTTTCCCTTCTACAACTTCCATCTAAAATGAAATTTTTCGAAAAATGCCACGAACGAGAGATAAAAAAGAAAGGTTGCAATAATCGACTCCTTTTCTACACCACCGATCGTGAAAAAGAAAAAATGAAATAAAAAGAATAGGAAAAAATAAATACCGGTCATCGATAAATAAATGGGTGAAAGAAGCAACAAAAAATATTTCCCTTCCATCGACTGTTGGGCAAAAATCTTGTTCGACTTCAACATGAAAAGAGGGTGTACGAACATCAAAAGAAAAACATGTAAAGCGCTTTTGTACGAAGAGCCTCAATGCTCCAGATACAATGGCATCGCATCGCTTCCCGCACCCTTCCTTCTATCGTTGGAAGAAAATCTGTTATTGGGTCCCAGGGTTAGACAGATGAAGATAAATGGTCTGCGCTAAGATGACCAATAAGATACGAAAAATAGAGGCTTGCATGTATCTATATATCTACCTCGATATTTTCGTATCTTTTCTTTAACACTCATCTAAGCTTGTTTTTGAAGCTTGCACAGTGAAAAAATTGTTTGCTAAAAGTAAATATAACACAGAAATGTGTTTCACATAAACGTGAATGAAGTGGTTTGAAAAAGTTATAAAATATATTTTGTTTAGAGTGGTAATATTTACAAGGTGTTTTTTTACTTAGATCAAAATTTTCAAATTTCTACATAATTTATTACATAGGTCTAATTTTATCCTTATGCATATAGGATTCGGAAACAATTGATTAAGAAATGCATACAGAGGGCTCTAAAACAAAGCTAAATAGGGCATTAAATAAAAAAAAATGATTCAAAATAAGGAATGATTAAAAGTGCTTTTGGTAGTTTTATTGCGTGACAGCTCCGGGGTTGTCCTCGTCACTTGACGAAGGCTCAAATTTACGAGATTAGTCGCCAATATTTTTCTTGACTCTCTGAATTAGTGATTCAAAACTTTCTATATTTATCTGTACAAGCATTACGGAGCTCTAGACCTGATTTTGTAGTCTGTTTTACAAAGATCTGTAAAGCTGTTTGTTTTTTTAATATTGTACTTGTATTATTGTATGCACCTACTTAGTATCATTCATTCTATCTTGTATTACAGTAAATCACTCATATAAATTTAATCAATGCTGCTTTGCTATTCTCTTCCAGTTGTTGTTTTGATAGCTTATTCCCGAAAGATCGGTTTAATAGTCCAAAATCTTTTGGATGCTCGATTTCCTTTGATGATTGCCAGTAGCTCTCGGATTGCTTCAAGCGTGACGTCAATAAACCATCAACTGAAATAATATATTTATCTTGATTCTAAATGTATTTCTTGAAAATGCAAGAAAAGTACTTCTCAAAACTTTTCTTATCTATAAAATAGTATAATAATATCAAAAAATGAATCATCTGTCCTTTTTAAATGAAAAGTTGCAGGTAGAGTTTTGATATTACGGTGTAATTTTTTTTTTACCGAACACAACTTTATAAATGGAGTAAAATACAATAAAGGACAATTTTAAGAAACAAATTCGAAATAAGTCAAATCATATCCGAGACTATCAATAGTATACCCATTGTTTGTAGACATACAGTTCCGTGTTGAAGGATTAAAGGTAATGTAAAAAACGTCAAAATAAAAGTTTAGATTAAAGTACAAAATATTTAATAACGCAAACAGTACAGATATACAGTTACTTATCAATTTATACAGAGGAAAGAAGGTTTTGAGTGATCGTGCGTTCTGGTGTCTGCTAAGGGCCTTTTTACGATTGCCCCTGGTCGGGGTCTTATTCATCTCATCAATGAATAAGCCGAACTATTGGGAATTTTAAATTTTCGGAGGGGCTTGAAAATTATCAAACTGGGGCTGTCGGAATAGTGTCAAAGGAAGAGAGCACTTAAATACTTAGGGATTCTGTAACGTCAAAAATTGATTGTTCATGTGGCATTGAACACTTGGAAAATAATTTTATGAGATATTTTGGCCTGTTGGAACTTTGGCACAAAACAGTCGACTTGTAAGAGAAGAGTGTGAATGAGATTCGTTACAATAATACTTGTCTCTCTACATATAAACTATCCATGTAGAAGAACATTTAGAAAGTCATCACATTGAACATGGATTAGTAAGATTTGCTTGTTTTATTTTCTTGACACTTAAAAGCAACTCAGAAGCTATTGGCAACACACCATGTTATTTTGATCCTCAGTCAAGAGACGATATCGACACTTGAGCTGGCATCTTTATCTACAAACTTTGCGCATCCCGTCAATGGGAGGATTTAGAGCCTCGATAGATTTAATGTGCACCAGCCCCGCTACACAGCGGATCTTTAGTGGCATCAGGACTCAAGCCCAAGACTTGATGAAAACAGGAGTTCGCGATAATGATCGTGGTATAACGGCCGTACATTGAATACATTTTATTGACTGTCATTACCAGTTACCATTTGTTGAACCATCATGTTTGGAAGAAATAACTCCTAAAATATTGTTTTCAAAAGATATGAGTTATCATACTTAGAATTGGGATGTTTGGAAGGCAAATATACTGTTTTTAACATACTCTTAAAAATTATACATTAATTATAGAGATAACTTATTTTTTTATTTAAAAAATAACCAAAACATTAAATTTTGTATTATTTTTTTCTTTTAAAATATTTGCCTCTTCTACCATTGACGATCTACTGAATAAATACAAATATAAAAATACACTATTCTGATTTGTTACGCTCTCTTTCTATAAAACCTAGCAGAAGGAGTTATCAGTATATATTCTGAATTTATATGTTTCTAGTGAAAAAATGTATGAATATAGCACATATGTATCCTAATATTCCGAGTTCAGATTCACAAAGTAAGTTATTGTCAAAAGAGTTATTTTCCTTTCTTTTTTATTCAGGTATCTTACTTCCTTATACAAGTATTTTTAAAATTTTTATTTTTAAAATATAGGTAAACTATTTAAAGAAGACTTAACACTAATAAAAATATAACGAAAATTAATATTTTGGTATTGTTCATTCCTTTTAAAGAAAAAATTCATTGCTAAGTAGTTTCTCACAAATTTACGTATTTCAGTTAAAAAAGGCTAATGCTAAATATTTTCTAACACACTACAGAATGAAGAATATAACTATCATTTTCTTCCTTAATAAATTTAAATAAAATTAATGATTTTTGTAATAAACAAAATTATGAATTAAACTATTTAACTATTTTAGAACTGGTTTAAAACTATCTGATATTATTTTTTTTAAAATTTTAATTGAGTATTTAAATATGTTTACAAAGTCAATAATTGTGTTAAACACTTAAACAGAAAAATGCTGCTATTTTCAAAAAGTTTTATTAACATAAAATTGAGTATTGCATAATTTACCTACTATTATTGAATTTTAAGTTATGATCGCTCAAAATGTTTGCATGACACTGACGTCAATTTTTAATTGCATTCACTAAAAACTAATATAGTATTTAAAAATAATTCGCTTAGTAGACGTTTGATATATAATCAAATAATAGTTTCTGTATAAATGCTTAGTGTTCAGCACATTAACATTTTAATAAATGTTTTGTATTTAACAAAATAGTAAATTTAGAAGATTTTTTTAATGGTAAAAATTCTTGTTATCTCAATTTATTATACCGAATTATTCAACATTGGAATAATTTTAACATTAGAATAGTTTCGTTCATATCTGTAAAGCTACTTTTGAACTTTAGATTAATAACCTTCCTGAGAGGGTACATTGGCCCACTTAAGGAAAAAGAAAGCTAACAAAAGGTAAACAAAAGCACAATTAACCGTAATTTGCGATACTTAAATTCCCATTTTCCTTTTTCGGGACGCTGATTTCAACGAAAACACGACGATCAAATAATTTTTCTTACTACTTTAGCTAAAGAAATTGTTTTCTAACTGTAAAAGCTTGCAAAATAATGACTTTTATATCGTTTTCATAGATCGGGAATAACTAAAAGGGGATTTTTCTTTACTGTGAAATCGAATAAAATATGATACCTTAGTATTTAAAATAAAAATCGATCAATATATTTGAAGTGTTATTAAATTTCATTTGGTTTCAACTATAAATTTTCTGAAATAAGATACTGATTCGAATTTTTCATCCAAATAATAATAATTCTAGATAAATTATTATACATCCGTTACATAAAAATCTTTTAGAATAACTGAAAAAAATTCTCTATGTGTTACTCTAAATTTTGTGAATCAGTTTGAAGCTAAACTATTCAACCACAAAAGAGCTAAATTAATCAAAACTTCAACTAATTGAAACTGGTTGTAAATTAAATTGAATGTGTTCCTTATACTATTGGTCAAATATATGTTGTATTTTTACAAAATTACATTAATTAAGAACATGTGGTAAATGTTTGAAGTTATAGATTTTATAAAAATTAAAAATAAAAATTCAACTACATATTCCCTGCAAGCTGTTCATATACTAATGTTATCTTTAGTTCTTTTTTAATCATCTGAAATATGTATTGCTTCTCTGTATTAATAAGAGCTACTTATGAAATTTTTTGAGTATTCATTAATATTTTTATTGATTTGAAATTAGTTTTCCCTAATTGCTCTGTTAGAAAGGAAATGGTACTTTATAAATCGAATTAAGAACGTTTGAAGTGGTATTTCAAGTTATTATGTGTTTTACACGCACGCGTTTCTAAAATTTCTTCAGCGCTTAAGACTAATTAAGGTATTTTAAAATAAGATTCTACTTGTTTTTTACCATATAAAAACATACCATATTTGCTTCACTTGAATGGTATTTAGGTTAATTTTTATTTTGAACATATTTATATGCGCTCATTTAAACAGGTCAGAGTCATTAAGTAATTTTTATTTGAGAAGCATCTTCTTTTTCTAAGACATTTTAAAGAAGTTAACTAAGGTTTTTTAAAATACGGAAGATATTATTTATAAATGACTAGAAGAACGACTCTCTTACTTTTTCCAAAATAGTAATGAATTAAAAATTTTCTTTTAGTTAAGAAGTGCAGAAAAGATTTACAATTCAAACTTACATTTCAGACACGGTTTATCCCACTTAAAGGACATAATAATTATTTCCCCCATGAATCACAGTTAATAATATGCAACTCTTTACAATATTGAACAGGTTATGTGCATTTAAAATTCGATTATTTCAACTCACCCTCTTTTCATTACTGAAGTTTTTTGTTTCTTATTTCTAAAATTCTGTTTTTAAAGATTTTTGTATTTTCTTATTTTACTATTCTCAACTTTCCTTTCAGCAAAAATGTATTGCGCATCAATTTAAAGAAAAATATATTCCAAAATATAAATACGAAAGAATTTGTGTGGCAAAAGAATTATAAAAAAGAGATCGAGAAAATCTTAAATATAATACATTACTTTTTCGGGAAATCCTCCTTCCATTACCAAGTTCAGATTTCCTTACAATATCCTTTGAACCGGTGTACATTTGAGTACCAGGGGAAAAAATTTACTTAACAAATATCATACAAATTCCACTCAACCAAAACTCTATAGAAAATCAAATTCTCAAAACGTCTCGCGAACTTAGAAATATTTTTCAGTCGCTTTCTCTGAGAATATTTTGAGTAAGTGCGAAGGAAAAGAAAACTTTAAAGAAAATGGTATCGGAAGAGGTATGGTAAAGTTAAGGAAAATAACTTTTTGTATGGAAATGGAAAAATATAAGCACAATACTAATATTTTTTTAAAAAAATATTAGAAGATGTGCAATTCTAAAATTGATTAATTTCAAACTTTACTAAAATAAGTGCTGTATTAAAAGGAAGATAGAATAAGATGAGGTGAAGATCTATGATCACTTTCATAAAAAGATCATGAATGATAAAAATTTTCTTTATACAGTATTACTGCCAGAGGTGTACCAAATCGTTTTTTTTTTACATAATTGGTTCCATCGTATTAATTTTAATGCCGTAGATAGCTCCTATGCCCTATTACATTCAGAATATATGCTCATATATATCTCATTAAATATATTCTATTATCCAATTACTTTTGGATTACAGCTCGCTAACCTCTATTTATATATATATGTATATATATATATATTTATATATCAGTGAACTTATAATATTTATATCACATCGTTTTAGTCCAATAACTTTTGGATTATATTCGATAAAACTATTACTTTGTATTCTATTCAAAGAAATTTATATTTTGTATTATACATTCGATAAAACTATTACTTTGTATTGTATTCAAAAAAATTTATATTTTGTATTATATATTCGATGGAACTATTATATTGTATCATATTCTATGAAACTTTTATTTTGTATTACATTCGATGAAACAAGTATTTTTTAATATACTCGGTAAAACTATTATTTTGTTTTATATTGGAGGGAACTATTAATTTTTATTATACTCAATGAATCTATTACTGTTTGGTATGATATTCCATGATCCTATTAATTTTTTGGAATATTTACCTTATTTTCTTAATCATTCTGTGATACTACGATTTTTGTAACACATCTAACTTTCATATTTCTTAAAAACTTCATTTCAGGTCTAGGAATGCCAAACTCATTTCAAATATCCATTTATTTATAGACATTTGATATTGTTATGTAAAAATAAACCTTCTGTTTGGTGCTGTGGCCGTGGTAGCCCAGTGGTTAAGGCAGCTGCCTCGCGGCCAGCAGTTTTCGTTGAGGCGTGAGTTCGGTCCTTGGCTGCCAAAGACCCGCTGTGTAGCCGGGGCTGATGCACGTTAAGTCTGTTGGAGCCCAAAGTCTTCCCGAAAGTGTGGTGTGGGATTTAGGAGAGGCTGGTGTCGGCTTCGTCATTTGACCTAGGTTCAAAGTTACGAGGTCTGTCTCCAACAGCCTTCGTGTTGCTTCAAGAATGACGTTAATAAAACCGAACGAAAACGTTTGGTGCTCTTTTATGAATTTTTTTTCTGTTAATGTTTGTACATAATTTTGAAATTATAATTACTGCTTTTTATAAAAGGATAATAAGAAGGATTTGTGGCCAGTCAAAAGATTGATATATAACGGGCTTATATATCAATCTTTTGCCTGGAATTTTAGAAACATGTTTTAATAAAATCTTTGATAAGAGTGGTTATTAACCCAAATTTACACTCTTTAATTTTATATTTATAAATTGTTATTTATGTTTGATTTTAAATATGAGAAATAATAACAATTTTTTTTCTTAAATTTGTCAATCTTGAACATAGAAGAAAATTAATTATTTGTTTTGCCTTTGTATTGACTCCAATTATGTGATTAAAATCAAAGTTTTAGGCATTAATTTACAGTTAAAACGTAATTCATGCAGTCTCCCATACTAGACAGAAAAATTAACTTAAAAGAATCTCTACATACACTGGTGTTCTAAATTAAAAGAACTTTCCGATTTGGTCGATTATCTCTAGCATTACGGGACAGATTTGAATGAAATTTGGTTTGTACACAGGGTTGATATAATACAAAAAAAATAACCACTCAACAGTTATAATACACACGCATGATCGAGCGTAATACTCATAAGAGTCGCAAGGTATGAAACAGCAGTTGCAGAATAGAACCCCAAAAAATACTAATGGGTGTATGGTCCCCTCTTACAGATATAGAGGCCTCGCAACGATATTTTATGCTGGAAATAAAGGACTTTATGAGTTCCTGGGGTAAATGGTCCCACTCGTTCAGCAACCCCGTTTTCAGGTCTTACTCGGTTCTCAGAGGCGAATTCATCCGACGAATATCTTCACTTTCCAGAAATTCGTCGACCAGATGAACTCTATGTGACCTCGCGTTGTCATCCAATAGAAGGAAATCTGGACCAACTGACCCCCTGAAAAGGTGAACATGGGCTCCAATACCTCATCCCTGTACTTCTTGGCAGTCACAGTGCCTCTTTCAAAGATATGGAGGTGTGTGCGGCCATCCAACATGGTACCTTCCCAGACCATCAAGCCTCCACTACAGTAATGGTCAATTTCTTGGATATTGGAGAGCAGGTAGTAGATCCCTGGTTCTCTCCAAATGAAAGTAGGACGAAAATTACCGGTTAGGCTGAATCGGGCTCATCAGTGAAGAGAGCGCTCGCCCATTGATCCATGCTCCAATCATTATGATCTCTGCACTATTTCAAGTGGACTCTCCTGTTCACAGAACTGAATGGGACGCAAACAGCAGGTCTTCTTACAAACAGCTTCTTTCATGAAGTCTTCTGGAAACAGTCACTCTTGAGACTCGGGTTCCTGTGGCCGCATACAACTCAAGAGAGACATGAGCAGCTGTAGCATCCCTATTACGCCTTATTATAATGGACAAATAGCGATCCTGTCTGGTCGTCGTGGCTCTTGGACTTTTCTTGACAGATCCGGTATTGTGAAACTGTTTCCATGATTTGGACCCAACGCTAGACGTAAAATCGATTTTTTTGTAAATCTAGATCTATTAATATAGATTATCCTACCCACAATTCGCCACCTCATTCCATCATCTAAACGTTGATGGTTACTCATTTTTACTTTTTTGATTTTTAATGTAACGGATTGCTGCAAAAAAATACCAAGAAATTCGGCGAAAGGCGGATTTTGGCACACGCGCTTATAAATCCTGTTTTAAGATTAGTTCTGCTCCCACACGCGTATATGCTTGCTTATTTATTTGCATCTTTGTTTCAAAGCAATATTTTTACATTTCGTTCAATTCTTTACATACAATTCAATAACATATGTACATTCTCTTAATTTTGAACACCATTGTATTATAGAGACAAAAAAATCTTAGTAGTTTTCATGTAAGTGCTCTCAGTTATACTTAATTGTAACATCACTGGGTACTCAATAATTATTGTGCACTTAATAATCACCCTTTGAAAGTCTTGGCATTGGTACTAAGAAAAAAAAAGAGTTTAACAGATTTGAAGAAAATTGTTGTATACAGGTAAAAATATCCATTTTTCAGAAGAAAACTTTAAACTCCTAACTTTCTGTTTAAAATCCTAATTTTACTTCTGTAAAATTAGAACAATTAAAAAGGTAATGAATAAAGGCAATATAATATAAAATATTAAAAAAGTGTTCTATTCAATGCGTTACGAAGAACAAATTTTGCCACCAAAGGTGATAACCTTTTAAAAAAATAATTATTAAGATTTTCAATTAAACATTAGTATTAAATCAAACGGTAAAATATTGAAGTTGACAATGATATTCTTTTCAGATATTAAAATTGAAGCAAACTATAGAATATTATAGTGAATGTATTTTGAAACTAAATTTAATTATTGCTTCCGTAAAATAAATTTATAGTTATAAATGTTATACTCAAGGCAATAAAAAATTAGGAAAAATTTATTATGACCTATTTTTGAAAATTTAATTCATTACTGGTAAGAACAGGCACAAAAATATATGAGAAACTTTTAAGATATAATTTTGAAAAAAATGTTGGGTAGGTCATTTTGTAGTTGACTAAATAGCCCTTTTGGTGACTAAAAATCCTCGATTCGAAAAGCATATTAGAAGCTATGCGATCAAATTTTTAAGACATTTCTTCAAACTTTTTCCAACCGAAATAAGTGCATAGATGCAATTAAGTTATGAATTTCAGTACATACTCTTTGAATTTCTATTACTGAGAGAGAGAGAGATACATTCTGACATAAATCTCTCCACTATAATATAACAATAAAATTCTTGTATAATTTTTTTCATTCTTTCTTTATATAACTAAGGCTTAAATTTCATTACATATTTTTTAAACTGCCAGTTAGAAATATCTCTTTTAAGAGGTATTGTATAAATGTTACATAAATTAGGTATTAAAACATCTTAAGGAAATTAACATGAAAGAGTAAGAATATATATAATTTTTAATTGTTTACATAATAAATTGACATAAATATCACTATTATAACACATCGATCAATAACTCCCGAGTCTAACATTGAAAACAACATTTTTTTTGCAAATTTTTTTTTATTCATCAACATAACACTTTTTGTTAATCACCTTTTAGGGTGATACAATCGTTCCAATGCTTTTCCAAATCTTTTTTTTTTTTTT